>PVJA010000406.1:8801-177478 GCA_004027025.1 Myocastor coypus | reverse complement strand
TGATTGTGAGGACAATATGCAATATGTCAACTTTCAAAGAAAAAAAGGGGGAAAAGAAAAAAAAAAGTAATGTGGATTTAGAAAGGTTAATGTTTAGTTGTTTGATCAATCTTATATACCTATATGTATTAATCTAAACTGATCCGATGATGAAAATATGTAATATAACCATTGTTAAATTTAAACAATAAAAAAATTGAAAAAAAATAAATAAATTTAAAAAGAAGTTGTTGGACTGGGCCTTTTATACCTCATCATATTAATATGGCCTTACTTTTTATACTTCATGATTATAATTTTCTGCTAGATGGTTAAGACAAAGCTAAATCAAGACCTATATAACTAAATAAGTAATTTTTTCTTGGAAGGTAAGTTAAATCCCCTTAGCATTTACCCTAAAAGCATGGCACTCTATAGACCCTTCCTTAAAACAAAACTATAGCACTATGTAGATCTTTTATCAGTGTCAGCCATCTGGATGAGTCACGGCCACTGCTTGACCAATTTGCTCTCTGAGAAAGCCTAAGAGGTTTTTCTCTCTAGCTGACTCTCTTTAGGCATACTATGCATCATTGACCACTTTCCTCTTTATCCCATTAATCTCCTTGATCAGAAAATTTGGGATACCACTGAGTTACTGGATGTCACAGCACAGTTCTTTTATGTCCTGAGTCCTTGCTGACCTTGAAAGACTAGGGCCAAAATATTGACAATCCTTGTAACCTCTCTATTTCTCTAATTTTTGTCTGCATACTTTAGTTTTAAAACATCTAGAAGAGAAACTTATTTTTTTCAGAACCAATGAATGAACTCAGAACCTTGCACTTGCCAGGCAAGTGCTTATGCCACTGAGCTATCTCCGCAGCCCCAGAAGAGAAATTTAATGATATTACAGAGTTTAGCATCCCTATCTGTTTCTATATCAAACATCTTAGCTATACCATGGAACTGCTATTTTGCAGCAACCATGGATATTCTAAAATTTAAATCTCAATAGAATGTGAAAAAATTATACATTTTATGCAGAAATTTAGAAATTAAGCCTTATGCAACATTTTAGGAGGGCAATCCTATGAAATTTCTTTTTCTTGTCTCTTCTGTTTCATTATGTTTTTAACAAACATTTACTCTAGGCCAGCCAAATAGTTCAGCAGATTAAAGAACCTGAAAGCAGGTGCAGGGGCCAGGGTTTTGATCCCTGGGCCTGCCATGGTGACTACACCCTCAGGGTGTGTTGAGACAGCAATTGAGACTGGGCAGGGTGGCACACACCTGTAATCTCAGCTCTTGGGAGTCTGTAAATAGGCAGACCACCAGTCTAGTTTTGTAGCAGGATTCTGAATACCCTGTAGACTCTTCCCTAAAATAAAGAAAAGTTTACTTTAAAAAAGTATAGCAATAGTTGCTATGATATTAGAAAAATAGTGCACATTTAAAAGACCTAAATGGCAGAAATTTAAAGCATGGTTTTAGTATTACACATTTCTATCCTCTGTGGAGCTGCTTAGTTCATAGACATTAGCCTATAAAGGTAGTAGTGTGAAAACTCTACCCGAAAATCTTTTATAACTAACTAACTAACTAACTAACTAACTAAATAAATAAATAAATAAAGCAGGGCCAGTGAGATAGGTCAGTAGACTTAAAGTGCCTACTTAGGCAAGCTTAAGCAAGTTCAAGAGTCATGGTTCAATCCTGGGCACCACATTCTGCACCAGTCCTGCCACCAGGATGGGCTGAGCCAGACAATGAGACTGGGTGTGGTGGTGTATGCCTGTAATCTCAGTGCTGCGGAACTTGAAAACACTAGGGTGACCTCAAATTTGTGCTGCATAATGAGATCCTGCAAGAACTACATACATAAAATAAATAAGTGATAAGTGATAAATAAATAAGTGAGCTAATATTTCATTTTTTTAGAAAATTCTTAGTTATCCACAGAACACAGTTTGAGGAACATTTTTCCAAAGTTAGAAATGTATGGTTAGGCTGATGTGAAGATGTCAAGAGGCAATTTGAATAGGCAGGCATCCACCCAATAAAGAACTTGAAATAAGAGTGAGTATAAAGAAAAATGAACTGTTTGAAGTGGATGTTTGTATCTTTCAGAAAGAGATCTAGGAGTTCACATAAGGTAAGAATAATTATTTGTCTAAATATGTAAGACTTTTCTGGGGCTTATACAAGTTATCCCTTTCAAAATGAAGTTGGGCCCCGAGAAGTAATAATTTATAGGAAACAAGAAACATCCAAAAGATAGAGTAAGGCATCTTTTTTAAGGAAACATAAAACATACTTTCTTTTGCAAAAGGAAAAAAAAATGTTTAGAAAGAAAGAAAAAAGTAAAGAATAATGTTTCCCATCTTGTGCTTGCATAAAGGATATAATATCATATAACTCCTCCTGCCAAAAATGGAAATTGAGCCCTCAGAGAAAACTTACACAGCATCTACTCAGCACTGCTAATGTTGTTGAGTGTTTAAAGATATGGTGGCATGAATTTGCTTAACACTGTTGAATATAAGATAAAAACATTGCTGTCCATATTAAATAATGGCTTCTCACTTATTTTGCACCATCACTAAACACTGAAAATCAAGTTAATACATTTATGAAGCAGAGAAAATAAACGTATATATAAAGCTAAAGTGTAGTTCAAATTTTACTTAAAATGCAAAGAGGTGATTAAGCACCATTTCTACCCTATTCAGAAAAAATATTGGGAGTAAAGAAATAAGTTTTTCTTGAATCCATTCACATCTAAGGACACAAAGCAATAAGGGATCTAAAAGGTAAAGAAAGAAAGATTGCACTGGCCTTGCTGGGATAGAGCCCAGGAGAAAGATAGATTGACCATGTGAGCAGGTAAGGTGCTTTAGTAAACATATATTTAAATATTTGGCTGATCTTGCATACCTATATAGTTTAATCTGAGCAACACACTTGATGATAAAAATACATAATATAACAATCATTGTTATTCTAGGTCTCTTCTGGTTCAAAGTGCCATAGGATTAACCTGCTGTAATTTTGCATATGGTCAGATTTCTAAACTTCTGTGTGAAAATATGCAATTGTCTTTTTTTATCACATTTTGTAGGTAATTATTAGAATATTCATGATTGATGGAAAATACCAGTTCTATGTTATGTTTAAGGCATTTGATATTCAGAAAGATAGTAATGTTAAGCAAAATGCCCATGCATTTAGGATAACTAAGCTTCTCTTCTGGAGAGTTAACAGCTTAAGTTTACAGGCCTAAAACTTAGAGAAAAAGAAGGGCTCTAAGGAAAGTCAATATTTTGGCCCTAGCCCCTCAAGGTCAGTGAGGACTTGGGACATAAAAGAACCTGTACTGTCACATTCTATAACTCAGTGATGTCCCAAGTTTTCCCTTCAAGGAGATTATTGGGACACAGAGGAAAGGAATTGATGATGCACTGTGTGCCTAAGGAGAGTCACCTAGAGAAAACATTCTCTCAGGCTTTCACAGAGAGTAAACGGGTCAAACAATAGCTGTGACGCATCCAGATGGGTGACACTGACAAAAGTTCTACAAAACACTGTACACGGTTTCAGCATAAATTCCAAGGGGATTTGACTGAACTTGTCAGATACTAAAGTTACATTTTTTCATTATATAGGTCTTGATTTAACTTGATCTTAACCATCTAAGAGAAAAGTCTAATCACAAGTTATAAAAAGTAAAGCCATATTAATATGCTCAAGTTAACAGCTTCCAACATTGGCAATTCTGCCATTAACCCACTACTATTATGGACTATATATACAGCTACTTTCTCTTAGTTTAATGAGATTTCAGAAGAACTATCATGTCTGCATCTTGTACTCTGAATAACTATTATGAAGACAATAATATGTAATATATTAATTATTGTAACTGTAAAATTAATATTTAAAAAAATAATCATTGTTAATTTTTTACTCTTGTTTTGAAATTCTATACAATATATATTATTATATGTTACTCTTTTGTTTGTTTGTTTTGCTTTTTGTTTTGCAGTACCAGGGATTTAACTCAGGACCGTGCACTAACCAAGCAAGTGTTTATTCTGCTGAGCTACCTCCTCAAACATGTTACCATTGCTTTGCTTTTGCTATTAATTTTTGCTTTTATTTTTGTTTGTACTTTAAAAAATAATTTGTAAAGAAGAAGGAAAAGAAGGACAACATGGAAGACAAGGTGACATTACAACTTTGGACATAATCTCTGCCTTGCGCCAGATTTCAGGACAAGAGTAAACAAATGCAGGCACATACTTCCCTATGGATGAGCATCAGGGATTAATATGCTAAATAAGCATCAATCACCTTTTGAGTCACTAGCTAAATCCCCAACAGGAAGAGGCCCTGTCCTGTATTTGTGCCTGCTTGTAAAATGACTGGCTTCCCTTTTTGGTACAGGATTTAATCGCTTTTACCTGAACAATAGTGCTTGTAATCTCATTGGTTAATTATAGTTTTGTGCTACCTCATGTCCACATAAGCGGGTTCCCATGTTTTGCACCACCTTAGGCCTTCTTCACCACACAGTTTTCCTCTATAAAAGTCCCTAGAAAAGAGAGCTTCCCAGGACCACCCACTTGGGAAACCTCCTTGTCCCTCTCTCAGATAGGAGCTTTCTTTCCCCTAAAAACCCATTCTGCTCATAAAAAGAAAGATAGCAGAGAAGCCTGGCCCCCATAGCCTAGCAGGTTCAAGGCCACCTCTTCTCCCCCATGCCCAAACTCTTAAGCATTTCCTCCAGCAAGAGGGCCAGTTGCAGAAGAAAAGCCTTCTTGTGTTGCTGCCTCAGAGAGAGAACTCTGCTGAGAGAAAACATGCATTATGACTCAGGATTTTCTCCTTTTAGGAAAAGAAAAAAAACCTTAAGCAGCAGGAAGGATAGCAAAGACTGTCTTCCATAGGACAAATAAGAAAACTCACTGTGGCTGGACAGAGGAGCCAGAAAAATGTCTTTCTCCCTTGGGGAGATGAAGAACATTAAGGACCAACGAAATTGCTCATTGGATTAAAGTGCCTGCAAGCAGGTGCGGGCACCATGGGCTTGATCTTCATGCCTGCTGTGCTGGCCCTACCAGTGGGGCACACTGAGATGGCGACTGTGACTGGGCATGGTGGTATGTGCCTGCAATGCCAGCTCTTGGGAGGCTATAAACAGGTAGATCACTATGAGCCCGATCTAGAAGTGAGACTCGGAACACCTTGTAGATGCTTTGCTAAAATATACTAAAAATTAAAAAAAAATTATTTTGGACCAGATCTTTTGGAGAGACAGTGTGACTTGGAAACCCCACTCTCAAGTCCTAGGGACACAACTCAGACTCTAATTGATAATGAAACAGACAACAGAAAACAATGCTACAGCTTCGCAACAAAAGCTTAGGAGCAGGGAGTAACAATCACAATCACTGCATAGGGAGCTATCATTTATGTCTTTTTTATTAGTAGATATTGGAAGTACATTGTGATTACATTACTTATGGGGACTTGGTACAAGTACTTAACACATCTTACATGTTTTTATTCTCTCACACTTCTCTCCCCCATCCTCCCACCTTTTAGTCCTCTTTTAGCAAAGATCAATCTCCCTGCTTATAATTATCTATTTTTCATTTTTCTGTTTATAGTTTTGGTTTTTCATATAAGAAAAATCATGTGAAGTTTAAGTTTGTGTATCTAATTTATTTCACTTGACTTCATGGTCTCAAGTTGCATCCATTTTGCTACAAATGATACAGTTCATTCTTCATTATAGCAAAGTAGTGTTATACTGTGCATAAATATCACACTTTCTTCATCCACTCATTTATTGATAGGCATATACAACATTTATAAGATGGAGCTGTTGTAAATTGTGCTGATATAAACATGAGCATTCATAAATAATTGCAATATAATATCTTTAACTTTCTAGGGAAGATACCTAGAAGAAGAACATCTATTTTGAATGGAATGTCTAGTTTTTATTTTTTGATGAACTTCCATACTGATTTCCAGTTTACCAACTTACATTTCTATCAAACTAAAATGTCTCTTCACAGCAAAAGAAATGACTCAGAGAACAAAGAGACAATTCAAACAATAAGAAAAATTCCAGTTATTCCTCAGGCAGTGGGCTAATAAAAAAAAAAATACAAAAAGAATTCAAAAAATTAACCTCCCAATCAAAATATGTGCAACTAAAATAGACACTTTTAAGTAGTAGACATGACTAATAAGTACATGAAAAAAGCAAGTTAAAAGAACACTAATGTTTCATTTTACTCCAGAAGGAATAGCTTTTAATTAAAAAAATCAAATAATAATACATGCTTGTGACAATTTAAGAAAGAAGAAACCCTTCTGCACTGTTGATGGTGCTCTTGAAGAGACTAAGTTCAAGGTGCGGGCTCCAAGGGTAAAACAAAGTTAAGAAATTCCTGTGGGTGGCCACAGTGATAATAACATCTCAAAAGTGCTATAGGTAAGCTTACCAAGGTTGAAAGATACATACTTAATTTAGAAAACTCATTTTTATGTCTGTATTTGCCACAAAGACTTATGAGTTGAAATTTTAAAAGTATAAATTTCAACAGTATCAAAATATAAGTGTGCACAAAACATGAAGAAAAGAAGGAAGACCTAAATAGAGAATGATGTTGTTTGTGGTTTGAAAGTTTGAATAATGAAGTGTCAATACTTTATAAATTTCTCTAGAGATTCACTGTAAAACTCAATCAAAATTCAACAGCGAGGTTTCTGTGTAAATCGAAAAACCAGTTTTAAAATTTGCTAGGAAAAGCAAGTAACATAGAATAACAAAATAAATTAGAAAGAGAGCAATACCACTGTGTTAAACATCTAAAGAAAATGAGAAATACCCTGTGCCATACCCTGCAGATTTATGGAAATGGAAAGATTGGGATCATGGGAGATAAAGGAGGCTGTGACACTATATGAGCATTACGGTCACATTTTAGTACACATTTAATGAATTTGAAAGACTCTCATCTTGTTCTTCTGGATTTGTACTATTTCCAATGCCTCATCAATTATTATTATATTCCCTTTAAAATAAATTTAAAAGTAATAAAGTAAGAAGATCAAGAAAAACTTTTAAATCAACATTTGTTAAAAGCAAGAATTAATGTTCAACTATTTATCGAATCTTGCAATCCTATGTCCAACCCGAGCGACAGATTAATGATAAAAGTACATACTGTGACAACCATTGTTAAATTGTTATTCTTGTTTTGAAGATATGTGTATTGTTGTATGTTACTGTTTCTGTCTTTGTACTTGCTATTTTTTTTGTTTTTGCTTTCAAATAAAGTGAAATAGCAGTAAAAAAAAAAAAAACAAAATAAGGTGGCTGGGAGCTGAAACAAAAAAAAAATTATACAAAAAAAGAAAAAGAACAATATTGGAAAACCAAAACTACGTATTTCTAGGCTTTCTATAAAACTACACTAATCAAGAAACTATAGTAACTGTGAAATATAAACATATTGAACAATTTGTATATATAAAAGAAAACATCAAGTAAATTCATCCTGACCAGCTATAAAGCAATAATAACTGTCATTATGAATCACATAAGAAAAATTGAAAAAGTGGACATTATTAATATGAAAAATGTCTGTCCTTGAACATGTTCTCTGAAGAAAATGAAGAATAGGTCACATACTGAAAGGAAATATTCATGTGTTTGGTAAAAGACTTTTACCCAGAATATTCAAAGTACCTACAATAAAGGCTGGTTAGATAGCTCAGTGGGCTAAGTGGCTGCTAAGGCAAGAGCAGGCGCAAAGGTTAGATCCCTGACACAATATGCCATTCTAGCCCCACCCCTGGGCACACTGAGTCTCTGAGTCTAGGTGTGGTGGTGCGTACCTATGATCACAGTACTGAGGAGGCTGAAAACAGGAGAATCACCATGAATCTGAGTTCTATAGTGAGACCCTGCACAAAATTTTTTTTAAAAAGTCCTCACACTATTTAATGATGATTACACAAACAGTTCATTAACAAATGGCTCAAAGTTTAAGCGATAATGTAATAGCTATGTAACTAATGATATTACTATGAAAACTTTCCTACTAGTATTAGTCTTTAATCAAATGGAAATTAAAATCACAATGAGATGTTTCTTTGTACCTATTGAAAATACTTAAGCCGGTAATACTGACAATGTCATGTGCTGGGAAACAATGGAACCCCTCAAATGTCTAGGGAGACTTCATGTCATGAAATTATTGAGAACAACTCACCAATTTCTTCAAAAATTAAACACCTAAATCCTACATGACCAAGCAATCAGGTCATAGATACTACCAAGGTGAAATGAAAACTTATTATCATTTTAAGTTGAACATTTTGGTTTTAAGGACTGTTATCTGTGTCATAAAGCAGAAACAATTAATATATCCTTTAACAGGTGAAAGAATCACCAAGCTATGGTTTATGCATACAACAAAATAAGAATTAAAATGGAATAGAAGCAAATGGAACTATTAATGCTTATAACATGGAAAATTCAAATTCATTATGTTAAAAATGAAAGAAATTAAAATCAAAGACTACTTCCTGTACAGTTCTATTTATACTACATTGTGGTAAAAAAAAAAAAAAAATAGAAAACATATATCCATAGAGGATGTAGAGTGGATTGTCTACAAATGACATGAGGGTGTTTTTTGTATGTTGAAACTGTCTCAAATATTGACTGTAGTGATGGCTTTACAATTGTATAAATTTCTCACAACTCAGAACTGTACACTAAACGAAGTGTATGTTACTTGACCAGTTTGCCACAGTGTATGTGTGTGTGTGTGTGTGTGTGTGTGTGTGTGTGTGTGTGTGTTTGTGTGTGTTGTTCAGAAATGAATCCAAGGCCTTGCACATGCGAAGCAAGTGATTTACCACTAACCCATATTCCCGGCTCAATTTTACCACAATTTTTTAAAAAGACTAAAATAAAAGAAAAAATCAAAGAGACCATTAAAAACTGTGGTACCTTTTGCTTTGGGAAATCAGGCTCACACAGAAATAACTTATCACAATACAAATTTTCACTCAAGCTGTACTCACATCCAAAACTATACAGTCTGACTCAGTGAGCAATTTTATGCTAAGCTCAACAGCTAAATGGAACATGGCTTTTGATTAATTCCATCAGGCATGTGTTTTACACAGTTGCTCATTCAAATTGGGAAATGAGAAAACTCTAAAACTAAACATGAATTCACTATCCCTATTAGTCTGCAGGAGTAGAGAGGTCCCTGAACTTACCCTGATCTTTCCAATATATAAGAGACCTACTGCGCTATAATGTGCTAAAAGTTAGAACTAAACATGAAAATAAAGAATTGAAATGAGAGGGCAACTCATGCAACTGGGAGACCACTAAGTTAGGTCTTTGCACATCTGAGTCTGCCCTTGGGGGCTCTGGAACTGTTACCATGACACAGAATGAATATATTGAATTACACAATAAACACTATTTGGTACTACTTGGATTACCATGAGCAAAAGAGAAAGAAGAAAAGTTGAGAAACTCATGAGTGTTCAAAGAAGGTAAAAAACAAAACAAAACACAAAAAGAGCTTGGCCTGAAGACTAAGCCCTAACACAAGTAGCACTATGTAGAGAAAATTCAAATGAAGAATACTATCAAGATGAAAAGAGAAACACCAAACAAAAGACTTCACAAGGAGCAATACCTGCCTACCTGCAGAACAGAGAGGGATAGTCTTGTGTACAAGTACAAAAGAAGTACTTTCCAACTTTTTTGTGTGTGGAACCAGGGGTTGAACTCAAGCCCTTATGCTTATAATTTATGATTGTCAAGCAAGTGCTTATTCTACTGAGTGCTATATCTCCCAAGCCCCTCACCTCTTGAATTGAAAGTCACCTTTTTATCTGCCAATACTTGCTGTGAAAAAGAATCCTTCATCACCACTGTATATAATCTTGGTTGCTATTACCAAAAGAACAGTGATTGAGGTGAATATGAGAGAGTTATGCCTTGTAACACAAGGAGTCAAGGTTATTTCGGGTAAATACGCCCAGGTGACCAACAATCCTGAAAATGATGAACGCATCAGTATAGTCTTACTAGTTTGACAGATATTTCATACAATAACTTCTTGCACTTATTGAAAACTACAGACCAATCAGGAAAACCAAAACTGGAATGCTGCTGACCAACTCTCATGACTACGTTCATCAAGAAAACTATTTATTAAGTTGTAAAACATTAAAATGGAAAAAAGAATTGAAATGAGTAGAAAAAAAACTTAATTTATTAATTAATGAAGGAATAGTAGTACAACAAAGGTTGTTTTAGTATTTTCAGAATAAGAAGTATATATAGTCTATCACAAAATCTATTTAGATCGTCACTAACACCATTTTTCAGTAAGATATAACACAGGCGAGTGTTCTATAGCACAACAAAACCTTCATTGGAGAAAATCCTTCTGACTAAATAATATACACGTACTGCACAGCTTTGGACTCTCATGAATTAGTGGACAGCAAAAACACCGGATGGATATCCTCATCAAGCTGGATATGGTAGCTGGATATAAGATTGAGACCGAAGTATGCTAAGTCTGAAGTCAGCCAGCACAATTCACCAAAACTCTGTCTCAAAACAGAAGCATAATTAAGAGGACAGTGGATATAACTCAGTGCAGATGCGCCTGTTACAGTTGTGACTCAGTGGATGTCATTCAGTCTTCCCAGGGAGGCCATATTTTAATCATTCTTCCTGCATATTTGTTAGGAGCAGAGTCACTCAGAAGCCTTGCCAGGGGAGGCAAAGCTGCTGAGTGAGTGGCCTCTAGGTTGCGTCCCCATAAGTATATGTTGCAGTTTGTATATAGATGCCCCCATGGTCTCATGTGATCATGCAATAGGCCTGTGAATGGTGACTGGGGTGCATTGGTATGGAGTTGGCATGCTACTAAGTGTTGGGGTCTGACTGCAGGAGGGGGGTTTGACCCAGAAGGTTGGATCTTCCTTCTCCTCCCCCACCTCCATACCCTCTGTTCCCCTATTATCTTTCCAGGAGCAGCTCTCCTCCACTACACAATGTGCCGTGTTGCCCTGCCTTGGAGCCATAGGACTATAGCTTGAATTCTCTACAAACTGTGAGTTAAAATAAACCTCTGCCCCTTTAAGTTGTCGAGTATGGTGTCCCAGTGGAGAAAAGGTATCAAAGACTATAGGTACAGTGGACAGGAGTTAAGGTAATAGCAAATGCTGATACTTAGGAAGGACATATGGAATCAGAATTATTTCATCTCTAAAATGCTTATCAGGATCCAGTAATTTTGTGCATTATTAATGAACTTCTTTTGTCCATACTACCTTAGCTTGGGCAATAAATTACCATTTTTTTCAACTTCAATACACACATGAATATTTTACCTTAGGACGCCAACAAATATAGGACATATTTTTTTATTGTCTTTTTGAAACAGGGTCTCGTTATGCAGTTGAGGCTGTCCTTGAGCTCACCTTTGTAGCTCAGGCTGGTCTTGAACTCACACCAATCCTTCTGCCTCAGCCTCCCGAGGGCTGGGATTACAGGCATGAGCCACCACGCGCGATTATATAAGTCATATTTTGATCTGAGTAGTCAAACTCAATCTGGTGTGTCAGGCCTTTTAGAGTGATTGACAACTCATCATAAAGTACACACAGTTTAGTTATAGAATAGTTTCATAGAAAGACAGTGTTCTACTCATCTGGTGCTGAGCTTGAACCAATAATATTATTTGTGTCAAAATAACTTACTCAATGCCTTAGTTGTATTTTTCTCATTGCTGAAACAAAACACGCCACACCGAAAGTTAAGTGAAAAATGTTTATTTGGTTCACAGTTTGTGGAAGTTTCATTCCATAGTTGCCTGGATATGAGGCAGGTTGATATGACAGATGGAGATGGGCATCGCAGAGGAGAAACAGTTCTTGGGGGACAGCGGCAGCTGAGTAGCAGAAAGCTACACGCAACAGCACTCTCTCCATTCCTTATTGTCTATCCAAGATATCTCCGCTAAAATTGGGTAACACTCACATCAGGGTTATCCTTCCCACTATCTATGCTTAGAACTATGTCAAACCAATCAGTGGACTAATTTAGTAATCACACAACCTTAGCCCCAGCGTCCAGCACTCTATGTCCAGCTACCTCTGAAGAGCTCCACTTTGACCACAGGAGGCTTTGGGGAAACATTGACACACACGGCAGAACACTGAGGAATAGAGAATATTGCCAGAATATTTTTATCATATAGTTATTTTTAATAACTATAAAGACACAGCATCTTCAGAAACACAACCAAGCCCACAAAGAGAATAAACAGTGTCTCCATGCTTGTATTATTTGGTTCTCACATAAACTGCTTTGCTCCCATCCACAGTGAGTGCTTTCTGTGGACTCCTCGGACTCAGCCAGTCTTTTCAAGAATCACTGCTGATACTATCGACACAAAGTTAGTGAGTTAGTATTTAAAATTTGATTTGAGGATTTAAAGTACAGAGGAGGTCTCAGAGGATAAGACAGATGAGTAGAAGTAGAAAAAAAAGTCGATTTGGGGAAGCATTTAAAATTTTGGTAGATATACAAGAGCTAGCAAAGGAACCCAGGACTTAGAGGTGAAGTATTTTAGTTGAAAGCAAAATCAAAATGACCATCAAAAGTGTGAACTAGATTTTAAAATGGAAGTTATAAGTGAGCTGCCAGTCAAAAATAAGTCAAGTGATGGTGTATCAAATTATGAGTAGGTGAGTGATTTAAAAGTTGAGGCTGTACACCAAGAGTAACTAGAGAAAACAGTGACATAGACTGAGGTCAGCAAGATAGCTTAGCAGACTAAGCACTTGCTTTGTCAAGTGGAGAGAGGAGGTCTAGATCCCCAGTCTTGTCCCCAGAGGATACTGAGCCAGTGACCCAGTCTGCTCATGGTGGTGCACACCTCTAATCACAGCTCCAGGAAGCCTTAAAACAGTAGGATCGCTATGAGTCTGAGCTGTGTAGTGAAATCTTGTATCAAATACACACACAAAAAAGCTACAGATAAATATATTAAGTTATTGCTGTGGCAAGAAGAATGAGCTGGGAAAAACTGAAGACTCATGTGAAGTTGCATCTATAAACTCAGGGTTCTTGTCTGATCACGTCTAGAATTATCTACAAAATTCTGCATTCTGAGCATAGGCTAAATAAGGAAGTTTAGACTGATAAAGGTAAGGAATTTCTCCAGGGGAGTAGCTAAGACAATTTAGTTCACTTTACAGAGGAAGATTGATAAAGCAGACTATCAAATCAAGCCCAGTGGAAAGGAAAGAAATGTGCAACAAAATAGGAAAAGATAAAATAGAAATAAAAAGAAAGCATCAAAGAAGAAGAAAAGTTACCACGAGGGTGGTAACGCTTCAATAAATCTGGAGGATATCAAAGAATGGAAAATCAGAAATTATTATTGAAAGAGACAATGTGGTCTAACTCACACAAAAGCAGATTAGGAATGGGACCATAATTTTAACAATAAGGAGAATGTCAGGTACCCCTTTAGTGAATTCCAAATTCCTGAAAGTCATTACAGTGCATGGTGAAAAGAAAGAGTAAGAGATGAATAGTGATTCAAGGGGGACCTCAGGTGAATGGTTGCTCAAGGTAACCAAGGATCAAGAGACAGCCAGAACCTCAGTATTTGTTGATCATTTTTACATTTAGGGAAGTGGTGAGGGGATTAGCTCATACTGATGACGATCCTTACATAGATGAGGTTGGTGGGGGGAGATGGCAGATTAAAAAGAAGTTTGTTCTTTTCCCAAGGTGACATGCTTTTTATTACTACTCAGTTCTCCTCGAAGAATCAGGAGGTCTTCAGCAGATGTAATCGTGCCCTGGAGTATCAGAGCATCACAGGACTAGTGATCAGGGGTATCTATTAGATCTCTTCCTTCATAGTTTCATAGTCTGTGGTTCCTCATTTACACTACTGTCTTAGTTACTCCTCTTATTGCTGGGACAAATACTTGACACCCAGAATGAAAGAAGGAAAGGTTTATTTAGCTCACAGATACTGGAGGTTTCATTCCATACTCAGCCGGCTCCAAAGCAGATTGGCACACGGTAGAGAGCAGCAGTTCATGGTGGCAGAACATTGCAACAGAGGCAGCACAGAGAGGGTCTGTTTCTCTGTCTCTTATATTGCAGTCAGGCTCTCAGCCTCAGGATATCTGCTTCACACCACAGCCACACTCCCAGAAGTACTAAGATCCATAATCCCAGCAGTACTGAAACACATAAGTGGGCCATGAGTTACTCTCAAACTCTAGAAGTCTCCACCCCATGACTGCATGAGGTTTTGGGGGAACAGCTAGACACAAACCATAACAACTATGTACAGTCTCTGCCCAACTACTCTCACAAATGGAAGACAGCAATGGTGCAGAAAATCTCAGCCAGTAAGTAACAAAAATAGACTTCATGGTTTTGTTTTGGAATGCAGTGCACGTCTCCTTTTGTGGAAGTGATAAGTCCATTTACAGCTGACAGGCCCTGGTTAAAACCAGCATGCACTCATTGCCACAGCAGTGGAAAAATTCTTCCGTGAACAAGCAGAGTAACGTGGACCAGCTAGTTTTGGAAGTGATCAGTGGTCAGTAGTAAACCTGTGCTATTAAAGATAAGCATGGCATTCTTTGTCTTATTAAACATTATTTCTTTTTGCTTGACTTCAATACATAAATGATCTTACATTTTCCTTCATGGGCATCATATGCCCTGCGCAAATGAAAGAATTCTTTCGCTTACTCCTTTGTTTATGTACTCGAGTCATAGTGAGCACTCTCTGCCACCATTACTTGAGGCTTGAAATACACTAAGTAGACAAAACAAAGACCTGTTCCTTTTCTCTCTTTCTGAAATTCCCTCACCTTCTGCTCTGGTCCCTTTGAGGCACTGGCTTCTCCTTAAATTCTGCTAATTTCCATCTTGGTATGTGTGTGACTCTGGGGACATCACTTCCTTGAGAGACTCAGCAGTCAGTCACGTGAGCCAGGCGAGACCCACCACAGTGAATTCCAGGCTTTTGAGGGAAAACCCCAGAAACTGTGCTCCCCTCTGCTCTGGTTTTGAGGACAGAAGTTTCCATAAACATGGAAACTTCATGATGATGATGTTACTATGAAAGAAATCCCTTGACCTACAGCTCAAGTTTATCTACAAAGAGTGAGGCTGTAGAGGGAAACCCAGAAAAACACTTTGTCATAAACTCTGTCATCAATTATAATGCATTACATAAATTCTCACCATTTGACAAAGAGCTACTGACACTTGAAGGACCATTCTGACAATCCCTATTAACACTGCAGATATCACCCTAAGCTTAAAGAGAATACTGAAGTGTGGGATAGTCCACTATCAAAATGTTGTGTCCTTGACTAGAACACACTGAACTTTCCTGACTCTGATTGAACATCTGTTAGGCATTGTTTTCACATTATTTCTGTTTGTATTCTTTCCTTTTGTACTCTGTGAATTTTTAATTGAATTATCTCTTCTGAATATTATCTGTTTTCTTTCCCAACTTGTTTCAATAATTTTAAATTTTAATGCCAATGTCTCTGTTATTACACATTCCACCCAATATAATGTCATCAGAGAATTCATTGTCTATGCCATAATCCAAGATCAATACTTAAATAGAAGTTAGAGTACCAGCAAATTGCATATCTGGGTTTGTCCATTTAAATATTTCATTTTCAGTTTAAGAGAAAGCAGGAACGCAAGTGAATCTAAATGAAGAAGAGTGATCAATGCCCTGTATCTTCCTACAGTCAAAGAAGTTTTAACCAAAGACCAAATCTATCAAAACTATGAGATCTTAAACCAGGCCCTTAACCTCTCAGAGCCTCAAGTAATTCATCAATGAAATAAGGAGAACATCCATCTTATCATATTATTTTTTAATTCTGAAATATATTTCAATTTGATACTGTCATTTTTAATTCAATGATACATATTGAACATCTAAATGCCAAGTCAATATGAAAGCCACCAGGAACACAAATAAATGCTGTCAATGAATGCAGTGAAGTTTGGTATTAAAATTATGATAAGTATATTTATCTCCTCTAATTCTCAGCACTTCCTAGCAAGGATCAGTAAAGGCAAGCAAAAAGCAGAAAGATGACATGGAGAATGTCTTCACTTAAATAGAGTACTGGATATGGACACATATTTTGGAACAATCTTTCTTGGGAAATACAAAGCTAAATTTTATTTCCAAAAATCACTGATCTGTGTGACCATGGGACTAAAACTAGCCTACAGAAGCTTAAGTGGAAATAACACAAATTATGCAGCCACAATACTCTTTCCAACTATCGTTCTCCTGTGAACTGCCAAATGCAACAGTAAGCCAAGAGAAACAGCAAAATCAGACTTGCACTTGAGTGCACAGGAATACCTGACACACTGTGTGAAGGCAAGCTCACACTTTGTTGGAAAATCTGGTTCAAATCAGTGAATGAAAGAAATGTATCTATTATGCTTCACCCATTAAATATCTGTGTCAAAATATCACTTAGAGTTAAAGCATATTAATCAAGACCCTGGAACACCATTGTCTGTTGGGATTTTTTTTTTTTTTTTCTGCTTCACTGGAAGTTTCTGATTCTCATTTGATTCCCTGGTTCCTTTAAATCCCTACTACTAAAATATGGAAATGCTAGTGAACTGTCTTTGAAACTTTTTACTTTCCTATTCATATTTTCTTCCTCAGTAATTATAGAATTTTAGTTTTAAGCCAAGTGGAAATGTAGTTAATTACATGTACTTCCGTACCAGATACATGATGATAATTATATATATATATATTATATATATAATATATATAATATATATAATATATATAATATATATAATATATATAAATATATATATAATATATATATATATACATATTTTTTTGGTCTTTTTGAGACAGTGTCTTGCTATGCAGCTCAGGCTGGCCTTGAACTCATTTTTATAGCCCAGGCTGGTCTCGAACTCTCACTGATCCTCCTACCTCAGCCTCCCAAGTGCTGGAATTACAGGCGTGTGCCACCATGCCCAGCATAATTATTTTTAATAAATTTTTAAAATGCAGTTTTACTCCTTTATGAGGTATCATGTGACTTTTCAATGAATGTATATATTTTGAGGTATTTAAGCTATTATAAACATATCAATTTGTTCAAATATTTACCATTGCCTCATGTTAAAAACATTAAGAGTGCTTTTCTTGCCTTTTTGAAGTGTGCAGTGCCTTATTACCTATTACTTTTTACCCTACTGTACAACTCCAGAAACTTTTAAGCCCTAAGAGTAACTTATTCCTCAACTTTTTCACATCTTTCCAGCTCCCCTTCAGCCCTCTATGAGACCCTAACTGCATATTTCTGGCAATGACTTTTCCTGAGGAAACTGGATTCAGTGATCCAACCAAGTGCTTGGGACATCTGCCCAGATACCTCAGTCATCTCAAGCATGGTGTGCTGCCAGATGAGGCCCTTTCACACCGTAGACCCATCTGCCAGTGTCTTTTTATCTCATTCGCTTATGCCTGATGTTTGTTTCCCCTTAGCACTCAGCCACATCCCTGTAGTGTCTGCGTTTGTGCCCACCGTCACACCCATCACTGTCGCTCTGGAGAAGCCATTCTCATCTCACTGGATTCTCATACATTTACTCTTCTGCCTTCAACCCTTGCCCTTGTTCCATCTGCTCTCAGTACTGCAGCCGAAACCACCCTCTTCTTCCCACTGAAAATATTCATTTCTGCCCCAAGAAAAAGCCAGCATAATACAGTTCTCATTACATCCTTACCTGAAAAGGCCACTGCTTTCACCTTATTCTTTTAGTAGTTTCCTTTCAGTAGTTGTTCCAGTTTCCCTTCTTCTTCCAGTTGCTCTGCCCTCACCCCCACAGCTGCCTGACTGTTCTCTCGCTTGTCCTGAGCCTCCTTTTCTCCCCCAGGCAATCCTCCCACTGTGAAACTTTACTTCCCTCTGGTCTTCTCTCCAAAGCTACCTCCTTAGCGAGTTTTACTAGTTTATTTATCTAAAATTATAGCACCTAAGTAGTGCTTTGGATCTTTCTGTCTTTATTTTTCTTTGTCACTTCTCTAGATAGTTGATATTTACACATGTATTATCTGCCTTCCCTTTTTATTATAAATCAAAAGAAGATATAAAAATGTTTCTGTTGTTAACTACTTCAAATCATAGAGTAATCTCTAAAAGGTCTATAAATATTTATTCAGTATGTAGATAAATGACTAAGTAAGCATTCTGATGAGTTTTTCATCTTTAATGAATCTAGAAATTTCAACATAGCTTTGCCAGTTAAAGAACAGAGGTAGATAATATTCTTTTTTTTTTAATTTTTAATTTTTTTTCTTGTTTCAGAACTTTCGTTTGTTTGTTTATTTATTTATTTTTATGGCCGGCTCAACCTGCCCTGAGGGCAGAGCTGGCGCAGCATGTAGTGCCAGGGATCGAACCGCAGTCCCTGCAGCCACCTGCAGGTGCTTTAGACCACTGAGTCATACTGCCAGGCCCTAATATTCTTTAAAATTATTAGCTAAAAAAAAAAAAAAAAAAAAAAAAAAGAGAAAGGGCACGTGTGAGTAATGTGACTACAGTTGACTGTTCTGACCTAAGACCTCCTTAGAGGAATGAGCATAGAAGATGCTAAAGAAATACATCCAGACTGGAATCAGTAAAACCCTGTAGGTTGCCAGCTGAAATTGTGAGCTTTAGCTCCATATGATGGCATATGTTGGCAAGCCCAGCACTCAGGAACCCGAGTGAGGAGTATCAGTGCATGTGAGAGGTCACCCTGAGTTACATAGTGAGAACTTGTCTCAAGAAAGAAGAGAAGAAGGAAAGGAAAGAATGAATAAAAAAGAAAAGACAGTGCAAGTTATACATTGTAGAAAAATGACACTGGCAACAGGACATGGCGGACAAGGATAGATATGTTAATTTTTCCTTCTTGTAACAGAATGCATGACCTCCCCACCCAAAGGAGCAATGCTTATGTTGGCAGTTGTTTCAGAGCTCTCCACCCATGGGTGGACAACTTGGTGCTTTTCAACCTGTGGAAGCACAGAAATATCACTGTTAGAAGTGTGTTGTTAGAAAGTGATTACCCTGTGGCAGATGACAGGAAAAGAAAGAAAAGAGCCAGAGGCAGAGGACTTGGAACAGAGCTTACACTTTCCTTCCCCAATTTGCCCTACATCTGGTAATTATTGGATGCCCTCCTAGCCGCGTCATCCAGCTGTGAATGATCTCATCAACAGATCAATTCCGCGATTCAATTACCACCCTTGACCCTTGCAATCCAGTCTGTTCCAGCCCACCACTGAACATCGCTGCTTAAGATGAAGCCCTCATTGTGAGTCTCTGGTGACACTTTGTATTTAAATTGTAACATCGAATATGCGAGGACAGCTGAAGAAGTATTTCAGTGATCCTGGATAAGCATGAGGACAGACTCATTTGACATATATTTTAAAGAAAAATGGTGGCGCTTGGTTAATCTGATGTGAAAATTTAAGATATAGGAATGAGCTCAGGATGATGGATTTGAGCATCTACCTTGCAAACTCTCTCATATTTCCCCATTTCTCAAAATTTCTTAATTCTCTCCCTACCTGCACTGGTGCATCACCCGGGAAAAGGCATCTTAGCTTCCTGGCTGGATGCAAATAGCCTGGGTGACCCAGCCAAAAGCGAGGTCCTCATGATGTGAACACCACAAAATGGAGAATGTGAACCAAGCATCATCTGGTATATATAATCCTCTGTTCTCTTTTCCATAGACTCTCTCGAAGTATGGTTTCAACCTCCTAGAACAGTCAGAGAAGTTTGGTTTTAAAGAAAACACACCATAGTCAAGATTTTCTGGTTTTCTTAGGTTTTATTACAGAGCTGGCACCTCCATGAAGCTGCGTCGTATAACACGTGGCTTGAATTTTTGCTTGTCCCCCGTGTGCTTCTTCCTTTTCCTCATTATTGTGATCATCCATGTCTCATATACACTGTTTTCGTGTTAGCCCTTTTCTCATGATCTACTGTATCCAAACTTGCATATGTGATTCAATGTTATAACTTGTACACAGAAGTGAGTGGTGAATCTTACCAAGATTTTGAGGAAGATTAATATACTTTATACTAATAGTATAAGGCATTAAGTTCTAAGACAATATCAAAGTAAATTTTGAGTAGTCTATTTTAGAGCATAAATGTAAAAGTCTGAAATAGAAATACGAATTTGGGATGCATTAGCTTAACTATTTGGGTAGAGTCTTAAGTATCTAAAATGAGAAAAAAGTCCATGAAATATTAGTTTGCAGGAATTAGAGAAAACAGAAGAATTGCCTAAAATATAGAAGTATTATGTTAGTGGTTCAGTGGAAAAGAGGGAGAGAATACAAAAGAAAAAGATATAATGGTGGCAACAAATAAGAAATGGACTGGAACATGGCTGACTTTGCCGTTACTCCGCTATCACTGATATTGTGCAAGTCCTTTTAGTGGAAGGTGGTGTCAGAAAGCAACTGCAATAGGTTAAGCAGTGTCAGGGAGGTTGCAAAGTAGAAAAGATTATAAATTCTTTCTGTAAAAGGCATTACTTGGAAGGGAAAGAGGTCACTAGCATTTTTACCCTGGAAAGAAATATCACTGGCAGAATGCCTTTCTGAATGACACCAGTGGCATTTAAAAATTATGCAGGACTTATCAGAGGTATCATGCTTCTATTGATATTGGTAATATTAAAACTAGTCATTCTGTTAGAAAATATTGCAGATGGCACATAAGGGTTACTTTGGTGTTACTGAATATGATAATAGTTTAAAATCAAATTACAATATAATTGGTGATTTCTTTGTCCTGTGGAAAATATCATTCATACTGGAAGATATCCTACTGTGGTATATTTTTGTTTTGATTTTTTTTTGTTTTGTTTTACTTTGATTTAAGAGAAAGTGTCCTGCAATGTAGATCAAGTTGGGCTTGAACTCACTGTTGAAGCCAGACTGGCCTCAAACTCATAGCACACTTTTTGCCTCAACCTCCAAAATGCTATGGTTAAAGGTTTGTGCCGCCATGCTTGACAATATATTTTAAAAACACTTTCAAAGTATTGTTTACATCAGAGTAGAAAGTGGTGATTCTGACTGAGTTGCAGCTAACATTTACAAATAATGATTCTCTTTTCTATACAGATTTTTCAAAATTTCAAAATCATATGAAACTGTAAAATAATAAATTTAGGTCCAACAGTAGACATAATGATGCCATACTTAAAGTTGGACCTATGAATAATTTTTCAGGATGACCTAGAAATTTAAGTTTCTACTTATTAAATTGATCTGAGTCCAAAAGTTTAGGATCTGATTATAGGGAGAAGTTGAATGCTATGTAAATACAAGCAGGCTTTTCTTCTGCTCAGTGTCTCATCCCTCTGTAGACATCAGGTCAGGGTTTCTCTGTTTCTCATTGCAGATTGCATCACCTTGCCTGTGCCATTTTACTCAAACTTGCAAAATGATTTCTCCATAAATTTTAACAAGTCTGGGTTATGGGACATCTAAAGCTGAAACACAGGAAATGTGTGTCATAAAACATAAGTTAGAATTGGAGTCTGTAAGCTGTTTCTTGCATGTCTTACTGCTAAAGCCATGGTTTGTTTGTTTTATAAGAGTCCCAATGTCCAGAGAATAGGCCTTAATGGGCCTCTACGCTATAGTCCTGATCATCAATGCTTCTGAAAGCCTAACATCTGTTTTATAAGTTAGAGTATTCACAGAAGCACACAAACACATGTGTGTAACTTCATTTCTCTGAAATTGTCACTTACTGTTTCAATTTCCATACTGAAAAGGTCCTTCAGGCTGTTATTTTGTAAAATGAGCTCTGCCCTCAAAGTTGAACTCAACCCAATCTCTAACCTTATTAATCTCATTTAAGTAAAGAAAATATAGTCAAATGTCAGAAAAGACAACATGTAATATAATAAGCATATTTTTAAAATTTTTAAAATTATCAAGCAATATGAAAGTAAATGCCAGTGATCAATTATTAGTGCAAACTTGTATGCCTGTATCAGTTACTGTAAGCAGTAGATCTCATGATACAATATGTAACTTAACAACCATTGCGAATTTGCTTTGTTTTGAAAATCTGTGCCACATGTATTGCTGTCTATTACCATGTTTCTGACTTTGTTTTTGCTTTTTAAAATAAAATAATGGGGGCTGGGGAGATAGCTCAGTGGAATAAGTGCTTTACTGGCCAAGTACAAGGTCTTGAGTTTGTTTGCTGGTACCACAAAAAAAAAAAAAAAAAAAAAAAAAAAAAAAAAAAAAAAAAAAAAAAAGCCACATTAAAATACAATACAATTAAATTTTAAAAATAACAAAATTCCCTAGAATAGGCATTGACCAGTGAAGACAGCAACTCCTACAGGATGAATACCAGTGAAATGATCACATCAATGTGAGACCTGGACACAAGCATGGGGGCAGTGTAAAGAAAGCAATAAGGCAGAGGTGAGAGGCCTTCAAGAACCGGAAAAGAAAATAACTTGAGGAAGGATGAAAAGCCAATATGGCTGAAGGCCACTGGTATGCTTTGTGTCTACTTATTGCCCCCAAACCCTCATGCACTCATGGGGTGCTTCTGGAGTTTGTGATGGCTCTTTTTTTTTTTTTTTTTTTTTTTGCATTGAATTTTTCTTTTATGTATTTTAGTTCAGGATCTCCAGGTTCTCATTATGTAGAACAGACTCATAGCGATCCTCCTATTTACAGCTTCCCAAGTGCTAGGGGCAGGACTGGCATGGTAGGATGGTGGATCAAACCCCCTGTCCCTGCTTTAATATGCTGAGCTATTTGGCCAGGCCTCTGATTGATTATTCTGAGTATGGGTGCTGCACCCACCCTGGGCCAGGTAGTTTGCATCACAATGTTAGGAGGAGAGAGAGGCTAGCTAGCTCTAGATCTGGGGCCACTCTCTTTGCTCTCTCCTTGTTGTCCTGCTTGTAGGAGAACCTCCTAGGTCTTGTTTTGATCCGAGAAGTCAGTATTTGTACCCAAAGTTGCATTAGCGGAATCTCATCAATGTAATTACAATCTACCACTTCCCATGCAGCCCACAGCAAAACTAAAGACACTAAAACATATTTATAATTATTGAGGAGCCAAGGGACTCTAAATCCAGCCATGAAGATGGTTCTCTGGAGTCTAGTGCATGACCCAGGGCCTTGCCTGATTTTATTCAAAGGAGGAGTGGCTTGAGGTGGAATGCCTGAGAATTGAGGGAGGGAGGTGAATACTGTGAGCTGAGGTAGGTAGATGGCCTACATTTACCTCTGCCACCTGCAGAGGATATGCAGAGAGAGTAATCTGCATGATGCTATTCAGATAGTGTCTAATGTTTTCAGTACTGCGGTGCTTCAGCTTTGATGTAACTTCTTAAGTCTCAGGAAGTCATAGCTTCTGTTTCAAGGCTCATTCCCAGCTGGAAGTTCAGAGCATTAGCTCTTCGTCCTGTCTTGACCCGACTCACATTAAGAAGCAGCAGGTGTAGGTTACCAGGGAAACACACATACCACCTTCAAAGACTATCACCAACACCTCAGCTAGACCAATATACACTGCTTAAGGCCAATTGAAAGGATAAACAAAAGTCTTAGCCAGCTCTGTACATACCAATACAAGGAAATAGGGTCAAGCTCAGTCAAAACAGAGACAGTCACTCCTCCTTCAAGGAGAGCTGGGCAGGTGGTCCTCCACATTGCTCTTTGCCACCACCATGAAAGTTTGCTATCTGCCATGTTCCACTGTGCCTTGGAGCTAGCTGAATAGAGACTAAAACCTCCACTGTGAGCTAAATCAATGTTTCCTTTCTTCATTTTGGATGTCGAGTATTTCTCCCTGCAGCAAAAGAAGAGTAGCAGACAGAATTTGTTAGCAGAGAAGTGGAGCTGTTGTTGTGACTACCTGACCATGTGGATTGTGAACTTTGGGGAATGTCTTATGGAAAGAGATAGAAAAAATTCAGAGATGTTGACTACAAGAGAAATGCTGAAATAGCTCCAACTGTTCTGTATGGGAGATTCTGGTCAGAGCTCAGAAGACTGATAGAAATCCTGCCTGCAAAAATCAGGCTTGGGAAGATTTTGCTTGGAAGAAGGACTGCATTGGTTGTTAGCCTCTGGATTCTTTGTGCTGTGGCTTGGCCAAAAGTCTGTCTGAATTTTACTCATATCTTGAGACTTTGCCTAAGACTGAGATTAAATGTTGAAGACTGATTAATCTGGCAAAAGAAATGTCAAAGCAGTGAAACATTGAGGCAGTGGCATAGCTATTGTTGGGGCCTTTTAGTCAGATTTAGGTTAAGAATCAAGAGCAAGGACCCAGTAGGAAAAGAAGCTCCAATAAAGCTGTAGAATGCAATGACAGAGCTGAAAGGATCTCCACTGCCAAGAAGAAAGAAGAGAATGGCAAAGAGTGACCTGAGGGCATCACTGGAGGTGGCAGAATTTCACCTTTTACAGCCTCAGAATTCGAGGGTGACGCGCTTCGCCTTGAGGATAAAGTACCTCATTTAGAGGTACTAAATGTGCAAAATACCACATTTTAGAGTGGCAGTTGCAGTCACACCAGGTTCCAGAATGGTGCTAGCATAAAGAACCTGTTCCTGGGAATCAGGTTAAGAATGCTTAGAGATCCAGACACTCCACCCTAAAGCCAAGAAAAAAGAAAACCTGACCAATACTCCAGGTGACAGCAGAACTTGGCATCATCCATATAGAGTTGGCTTTTATGCAGGAAGAATGCAAGAGTTCTGAGGATAAGAAAGCTTCCACCTTGATTTCAGATGACCTAGGGGTTCATGGAGTGTGATCTTGGGAGGGAAATATTGAAGCAGAGAGTGAGGAACCTAATGCTCAGTAGAACACACAGAGTTTGGGAAATGCAGAAACGTGGATCATCTAAGGGAACTGAAGAAAAGGAGCAAAACAGGCCTGAGAGAAAAATCATGGAGCTAACACCAAAATTGCTGTAGGGGCAAAGCCGTGTAAGGCTTTTGGAGTTCACAATTTGCTACAGATTGCTTCAGATGTTCCACATGGAAATACAGGACTTAACGAATGCCCTTCTGGAGTATGGACTTGCTTTTGTCCCAATGCCTGGTATCCTCTACACAGAGCTTTTATAATAGTAATATTTATCTTGTGCCATTGAATGTTGAAAGTGTTTAACTTTTCATTTATGCAGCTGTTCACAGCTGAACTTGCTTTTGATCATGGAGGAGACTTGGGACTTAGACTTTTTAGCAATGTGGAAATTGTTAGGGCTTTCACAACTCTTAATTATGGACTAAATTCCTTTTGCATAAGGAATGCACGTAAGTATTTTGGTGTCCAAGGGCAGAATGTTATGGTTTGTGTCTAGTTGTCCCGCAAAATCTCATGCACTCACGGGGGTGGCTTCTGGAGTTTGTGATTGATTATTGCGGGTGTGGGTCATGTAATTTACATTTATTATGTGAGGAGGGGAGAGGGACTAGCCAGCTACCTGAGCTCCTAGAACTCTTTTGTTCTCTCTTTGCTGTTTTCCACTACCATAAACTGATGCTTTCTACCATATGCTACTCTGCCTTGGAGCCAGGCAAGAATGGACTGAAATGTCCACTAACTGTAAGCTAAATAAATCTTCTCTTCCTTCATTTTGGGTGCCAGGCATGTGTCCCATCAGCGAGGGAAGAGTAACTAAGAGTGTAATGAAGCAAAGGACCAAAATGAACCAAAATCTCTTAGTTTAGAACATGAGGTTATATTACTTCATATAATCAACCAATTCTAGTTTTATCCTTTCAAAGAATTTTATTTTAGACAAGTCAATTTTTAATTGTTCGCTAAACATGTTGAAATTTTTCACCATGGTAGAAATGATTTACATTCATCGTCTTTGGAATAGCTTGTTGTTTCTCTGGTAAGCACTTACTGATGAACTCATCACCTCAGCTACTACTATTTCAGTGACACATCTTGGATATTTTACCTGTTTCCTGCCACTGTTGTGGAAGGCTGACTGATGCCTGACAAAGACATGCACAACTAAGTCTCAATCACTCCTTGAGAATATTTTACTTTGTCTGGCAAAAGGGAAGCTGGTAAAGTTCTTAATACAGAAAGATTACCCTTGCCTATCCAGATGTACCTCATACAGCTATAGGAGCTCTTACAAGTGTGAGAAAGGAGGGTGAGTATCAGAAAAGCTAACACAATGGTGGAAGGAGAAAGAAAAAGAGATTAGAAGATGATCTTGAAGATGATCAGTGTGGTGGAAAGCCAAGGTATATAAGCAACTTCTAGAAGGTGGAAAAGTCAAGGAAATTAATTCACTCCTATAATACCAGACAGAATCCAGCCCCTTAAGTATCTTAACTCTGGGACACAATGTCTCCAAAACTGTAAGGGAAGAAATCTCTGTTGTGTAAAATCGTTGTTTGTTATGTCAGAAATGAGAATTGTATATAATAACCTGTAGTCATTTCTCATATATAGAGATAGATATAGATATATGTATATATATAATTGCTAGCTAAAAGCAAACGTTTTGAACGGCCCAATCAAGACACATTAATCTTTTTAAATATTTAATACTTCACACAATACTTCTTACTATCCAACTAACATTTGTTAATTGCATGGATTAGTAGAAAAACGAAGGAATGTTTATCAAGATTCCTAACATGCAACCCATTTCCTTAGTCATCTGATTTGTCTCCAGTACCAGTGACTGGATGTCTTCAACAACCAATAAGTTTTCATTTTGTTTTAACTGAGAAATAAAGTATAACGTTGCTCTCAGGATTTACTTTGGAAAAATGTACAGTGCTTTGTAGAACTTGAGAGATACAAAAGTTACATGTTTTGCTATACATGTCATGCTTAAACTTGACCTTAACCACACAGCAGAAAAATTTAACCACAAGGCATAAAATAGAAAGCTAGATTAGAATGCCGTGCTATAAAAGGCTTAAATCAACAGCTTCCAACATTGCCGGTTTTACCAATAACCCACTGTGATTATGGAACATTCGTTTATGTGTACAACTACATTCTCTTAGTTCAATGAGAAGAAATTTGGTTGTACCAGTAATGATTTGAAAAATTATAACATCTACACCCTGTGCTCCATATAACTAATAGGAGGACAAAAATATGCATTGTATCAAATATTGAGTTGTACCACTAATGTGTTTTGAAACTGTCACGTTGTTATACATTGTTATTTATTAAAAGTAATAAAAATTATAGAAAAATAAAGAACATTCTTCTCAGACACTCAGGAACAGTCACAAAATAAAATTGATCATGTATTAGATAATAAAGAAAATTTCATGAAGTCCCATAAAGCAAAATAAATAAAAATAAAAATAAAATATTACCTTCCCATGTCTATCTCAAAGGTACCTTTGGGGCACTCCAAGTGGTGGTGTACTTAAGAATAATAGGAACAAAATTTTCAGTCATTTTTTTTAAATCTCTAGAAAAATGTAAACACTTGTTTGCTCCGAGAACCAGAAGTTTGAGCAGAATCTATGACAATTTTGGCCTGAGAAGAGAGCTAGTGTCTGAGAAATAAAACTGAGGGTCTGAACTGAAGGCCGCATGAAAAGCTGCCCAGAAAGGTCTGTCCTTAGATGTTTACTTTTCACATACAGCTCCACTACCAAATTCCACCTGCCAGTTCTCACCCACATGGCACAGATCATGCCTCTCAGGTGGAGTGCCCACACAGGTCTGTGTTCATTACCCTTACATCTCAGAGATTCCAAAGGGTAATGCTTTTCTGTCTGCCCAGTTTGGAACTGTAAGTTCCTTTGTCTGACAAAAAGTCACAATTTTTAAGATCAAGTTTAAGACATGATAAAAAATATTCTATCTACAATATCTGTTACAAGTGGAATAAATCTTTGTGAGTTGCTCTGCGAATTTCAACATCGTGTAAACCATTTTCATGAGAAATGACTCTGGGTTCCCAAAAGACTACTTAAGTAACATAAGGCATGTGATTTAAATAGAGTCTCACTTTCTCAGTAAATAAATATATTTATCATGCTAAGTAAACAGCTTTGGAAGATACATATGCTTATAATTCATCAGAGGTTCATAATCTAAGAAAAATACCATTTAAAGACAGTCTTTATTTATGACTTAACGTTCTGTAGTGATTTGGGGGCTCAAACATAAGGGTGTCTCATACTCTCTTTCCTTAATGGTGAAAATGAGAAACTATTACATTGCAAAATACATCCTGGAAGGGAAACATAGTCACATTTGCCAACAGCAATAAAAAAAAGAAGAAGAAGAGGAAAAAAAAAAACAGCTTTGAAGCCTCCCTGCCCAGCATCTCTTGTTTAGCATCAGCCTCAACTCCCCTATTTCACGCGAGATAAAATGCTTGTTATTGGGCATCCAAACGGATCAAATTTCAACTGCTCAGCAATAGATTGATGTAGCTGTAAGACAAACGAAAAAGCCAATAGACTGCCAGACTGGGTTTATGACTCTACGTAATGGCATCTGAAAAGAGTTTGTGACAGTTTGCAAAACAGGTAAGCCCTTCACAGTGTGAGCACTTGGAATAGCATTCAAACAATATTGGACTATCTATACAACTACCTCTTCTTAGTTCAATGAGAAGAAATTTTTGTAAAAGTAATGATTAGAGAAAAATTATCATGTCTGGATCCTTTGCTCTGTGTAACTACAACAAGGACAACAATATGCATTGTATCGATTATTGGGAATGTACTACTAATGTGTTTTGAAACTGTCAGATTGTTATTTTTAATTAAAAGTAAAAAAAAAAAGAGAGAAAAGAACGAGGCTCCTGTTTCTTCAGCGCTTTTAGCTGGACAGTGGTTCAACAGCATTTTAGTTTTTCGCCTATTTTAGTCTTTCTAACAAAAGGAAAGAACAGTGACCTCGCTTGCCAGTAACCTTATTCAGCAGATCTTGGCTCAAGGAAACCAAAAAGTGAAAAGTCACGATGCTTAGAATAAACGTTTTAGATTCACCTAAACAAAATATACCAGTCTGGTGTTTCAAAACACCCAGAAGTCCTAAAATTCAATGGGGATAAGGAATATAAAAGAAGCATGTTGCTTGTCTTTCATTAGATGATAAGTAGGATGCTGGCAAGAATAAAGCTATTTCTCATTTGACAAAGTTTTTATCATCAAAAAGAAAAAAAAAAGTGACACAATTTTAAACACATTTCCAGAACAATTATCTTTTTCAGTTTAGTTTCAGGAACTAATTTTCTCCATCCTACGAATGTCAGTTTTTCTCCATTTAATATATATTCATGAGGATAAACAAGGTCTACATTCTTCTTTCTCTTTATTGAATTGTGATAGTTATATAGCACTATAGACTTGTTATAGTTGCAAATCTACTTTTCAATATTCAAAGCAAATAAAATATCATTCAGCCTTGACTTTCACATGGGATTTGTGCAAGTGCTATGGTATAGAGAAATTGTTACATTATTTACACACAGATTGTAGCCAGTGGTTATGCATTTAATAAATTATTTCAGGTATAATATAATTTTGACAGAGCAAAGCCACTTCGTTTTTAATATAACATTGTACAAAGAATATTACATTGCCCTATGTTGCCCACCCATGCTATTTCTCATGCAACGGCAAAGAACATGTGGAGCTTGGGTGGGGTGTTCAAGTGACAGAAAAAAGCTAATTTTGAAAATTTAGGTCCCGCTTTGAAACTTTTTGTGCTGCCTGTCCCCCTACTTCACTTCCCTGTGTACCCAAGAAGAAGGAAGGCTGCCCTCAAGCATTCTACAAGACTGAGCCGGAAGCAGCATCCTCATTCATTCTGTATAGTCTAAACACCACAAGGATCTCAGGCCACATGGTCACTTCAGCCGTATTCTCTTCTTGTTCTGTTAGTCATGCTATTTTATTTCTTTCCAGCATATTAATTAACTCCGTTAAGTTAATCTCATTAAATTATAAATTGTAGGGGATCATTTGGCATAATCTAAAAAGAGAATCATGTAAACAATACTTATAGTTGTCTTTATTTGGAAGGACTCTCCCTTTTTCTTTTCTCTTTTTTTTTCCTCCCTTCCATCATGTTTTTAAAAAATATATCCTGATAGTATTTTTTTCTGAGACAGCATCCATTTGTGTAGTTTATGCTAGTATTATACTCATTATGCTCAAGATGGCTGCAAACTCATGGTGGTATTCTTACCTCAGTTTCCCACTGTACTTGAATTACAGGCATGTGACACTACTCTCCTCCTCCTCTTCCTCCTCCTCCTCCTCCTCTTCTTCTTCCTTTTCTTCCTCCTTCCCCGTCCTCCCCCTCCCTCCCTCCCCACTCCCTCCCCATCCCCTCCGCCTCTCCCTCCTCCTCCTCCTCCTCCTCGTTCTTCTTCTTCTTCTTCTTCTTCTTCTTCTTCTTCTTCTTCTTCTTCTTCTTCTTCTTCTTCTTCTTCTTCTTCTTCTTCTTCCTCTTTGTATTTGGGGAAGGGTCTACAGGGCTTTCCGTGCCTCACTACTAGATCAGACTTGTAGTGATTCACCTGTTTATAGCCTCCCAAGAGCTGGGATTACAGGTGCTCCACCAGGCCCAGACTTAATTGCCATCTCAGCATGCCTGGGGTGGGGCTGGCACCACAGACCTGGGGATCAAAACACTGGCCCCTGTGCCTACAGATATGCCACTACTCTCTTTTGTATATTTTATTCACACTTCATATTAAATTTTAAATTCATAGTTTTAGACTAGGTAAAATTACAAGTAACATATTTGTAAATAATTAATATTTAAAGAGCTAATAATTGATATACATCTGTTAAATGTTATTATAAAAGAGAACATATACTTTAAGAAGCCTTAGTTACAAAATTTGTTTACATGTTTTCCTAATGCCATAAGATCTACAATCTACATTATAACACCAAAATAAAAGATGAATTAATATTGAAGTAAGTCACTCAAAGTATAAGCAGTTAGCAACAGGTAGTACCTCCATTGAAATTTACTATTATTTTTCTAACAGAGCTTTGTATTTTTCCTTTGTCTCTTGATTATATTTTTAAATTTTACTACTTACATTAAACTGATTCACATGCTATACATTTTAACTTAGCTATTACAAAACTATACTCATGTTTTATTCTTCCACTTTGTGTGCATAAACTCTTCAACACCTACAACAGCAAGTTCTAATTACTAGCTTGCTCTCAAGAGCAGTGTATTATTTTCTTTTACATGTCCAGTTACATGAAACATGTATATCTAGACTATTTATAGGCAGATAATATTTCTAATTTTGCTTTAGTTTTCTTTCCCGCAAAAGTTGGTTAATTGGATTTGGAGGGAGAATTGAGTCACAGCATGATAATATCACCCAGATTTTCTACAGAGCCATAAGAAATGTCAAGTGGGCTCGGTGCTTGTTCCAGGCCCTTCCTGGCCGCCCAGGGAACACTGGGAAAGTAATTTACACTGCAGGGCCAGAGTCTACTGAAATGGCAAAGAAGGGCATCTAACAGGTAGTTTTCAAACTTATTTTCAGCTGTTGTAGATCATAATCCTTTGCTTTCTTTGCCAGTGTTGATTCATTTTAAACCAATTTTATTAAAGTGTGCTGGATAGATCAAAAGTATGATTTTAAATGTAACACTTAATGAACTTCAGCAGATATACACACATACATAATTAACATTCTATACAAAACATGAGACATCTCTAGTAGCGTCGCAAATGTCCTCATCATCTTTTTTCAGTCAGTTCTCCACCTTACTCCAGGCTGCAGCCAAACATATCACTACTTTTGTCCTATCGATCAAGCAATATACGTAGGTGGGACTTGGACCAATGCCTAAAGCAAACAAGGAGCCTCACTCCTGAGACAATTATTTTGTCTACTTAAGGTTAGCTATCAGTTGCTATACACCCCAGAGTCATGTGTTACTAACTTCACAAAAGGGTAAATAAAGGACAGTTTTGTCATGGGAAAAAAAAGAAGGGGCTATAGATGATGGATAGATAGATAGATAGATAGATAGATAGATATAGATATCTCTCTCTCTATATATATATATATGTATACATATATATGTGTATATATATACATATATATATGACAGATATACAACTACATTATTTTAGTTCACAGAAAATAAAATTTTGTACTAATATTTTTTATTTTTTGCACTAAAATGTATTTTATTCATTTTAATGAAAAAAGATAAAATAACAATGAAACAGTTTCAAAACAAGTTAGTAGGATGGTTATAATTAATTCAATGAATATTATTAGCTTTATAGTAGTCATTCAGAGGAAAAGGTGCAGACCTGGTATCTTCTCTAAACAATATTGCTACAAACTTTTATTCTCAATGAACTAAGACAAATCAGCTATATATCTATTATATATATATATACATATATATATATACACATATATATATGTATATATACTAGTGTATGCAAAATTAATTAAATATAATCAATTAAATTAAATATTTCAAAATGATATTCCAAAATTCAAATCAAATCATGATTCTAATTTGGAGCTCAGAATGTTGTGTATCATATGTACGAATCTGTAATAAATTCAGAGTACTCACATAGTATTTGAATAGGTGAATATATACAAAGATATCAACTAAGAAAAAATTTCCATGGTAGTAAAGAATTACTAAGAATAAAATAGCATAAATACTGGAATTGCAAATATATGACTCTAACTTCTAACATTTTCAGGATAGGATATCACACAGATTTCTAGTATGTCATATACATGGACAGTGTCCATGATGCTTACTGGTGGCCAGGTGTCACTTGTGGGAAGGACCAACTGCTATTTCTTTAATGTCCACCCTGTAGACCCAGACAGAATCATGACCTATAGGGTGCAGAAGAAGTTTATAGAAGATATTATGCCTGCATTTTCTACTCTGAATAACAACCACAAAGACAAAAATATGCAATGTATTAAATATTGTAAATGTCCTACTTACCTGTTTTGAAACTGTTTCATTGCTACTTTATCATTTTTCTCTTAAAAAGGAATAAAATTATAATGAAAATAAATAAACAAATAAAATTTAAAAAAATATCAATTCACAGGTCACTTCCTTACTGCCTGCCTTTATATGTATTTCTTACAGATATTAGCAGTTTGTTTCTTTTTTTTTTTTTTTTGAGCTGTATTTTCTCTTATGAATTTGTCACATTTTATATAACCTTTATAGACAGATATTTGAGCAATTTTTAATTCACAGTCATTTTAAATGGAGCCAATATGAATATTTACAACACAGCTACAGCTAAAATATATAACATGTTCTTATGGACAAATACTTTTGATCACTTGAATAAGTACCAAACAATATAATTTGAATCATGCTAAGAAAGGATAAACATGTTTGCTATATATTGAACATTTAAACAATTTAACAGTTTCCCGAAAGGAAACCCTGTTTGAACTCCTGATGGCAATGAATAAGTGCTCCAGTTGCTTCACGTCATTTCCACTTCAGGGTATTATAAACTTTTTACATTTCAGCTATTCTAGAAGATAGGTAGTAGATGTTTTATCTTTTATATTTTCCTCACAACTAGTGATGTAAAGGTCTATTTCTGTGAGTTTTTTCTTATTGGAAGTAGTTTACTATAAGGTAATTTATAAACATCTTTCTTTCAAACAATGGACCACATTTCTTCTGACGAAGGCTGTAGTAAGCTCTAAAAATCATTGCTGAGTTTTCCTTTTTTAACTCTCATATGAGGAGGGCACTTGATTTCTGATAATCGAGAGCTGCTGCAGCAGAGATAATTTCCATCAACTCTTTGGTGATGACAGCTTGGTGCATGTGCTTGAATGTCAAAGTCAATTTATCAATCATCTCGGAAGCATTCTTCCTGACATTGTACACTGCTATCATCCTGCTGCTTTGCTCACTGGTGGTGGGTTCCTTCAGGGAGTAGTAGGTATTGGCCAGATAGGACTCTTGGTAATTCTGTAGCACATTGGTGTCAATATCATCACAGATGTTCACACTTTTGGAATTTGCAATAGTATTAAGAGAAAAGATGGGCTTTTCTTCTGTCTTAAAGGAGAAAACAGATCTGAATTGATTAAAGATGACAGAATCCTCATCAAACTTATATCCAGAACTGAGTAATTCAAAAGCAATGACAGATACATCTCCAAAAGAAGGTGCTTTTATTCCCACATCCTTGAAGGTCACCAGAAACTGGTTAGAATGAGTCCTGGAAAGTATGTCTCTAATTTTATTATACCAATATACCAATTCTAAGGAGCATAACCTCTTTCCCAGCTGCAATGAGTGTGGCCACCTCATTTTTAGGTGTTTAGCACCTGAGGAATGAATAGCTCTGCAAAGCCCTTGATATGATGATACACCAATGAGAAGGTATTTCTTTTTGTCTTCAGGAACCTTAATATCAGCTTTTACATACAGAGCAAAAGATCCTATACTATATATTCAAGCTAGTTTCAGCTCCCTCTCAGCTAGGGCATATTATGCTGCTGCTACCGTTTTCATGGGCTTTATAACTTTCTGGAAGTTTTTGATTGACTTTAGTCTCCAGGTAATACCTTTCTTTCAAAGTTGCCATACTTTGGCCTTGGATCCCTTGTGGTTACAAGGCCCAGGCCTACAGCCCAACAACACTTGACTTGCCCAAGAGAAAATGGTAGCAGCTTTGCTGAGGATTGGGCAGACAGGTCTACTTTTGGGTTTTTAGCCATCAATGTGTCCTTAGCATGAGTTCTCAAATCTTCTGCTACTTTAAGAATTGGACTAATGTCTTTCTAGTATTGTGTTACAAAGGTTTGTTGTAAATATTCTGGAAAAGATTTTTATCTATATATTCAGCAATAGATTACCTTGCCTTATGAATGCTTCTGCTTGTGAACAATTCAGTTGGTGAGTGAAAATCTTTGACAAAGCTTTGCTTCCATTTCTGAACTCTGCATCTGGTGTGCAACACAATCCCAGCCTCAGTCCTCCACAACAAATGCAGCTATTCCAGAACCATTCAACCCAATACCACAGGACATGTATTTTCTCTAAGATCTTGATGTTTTATCTATGAATTTTCAAATGAGAAATATTTTATTAATTTTTCTGTAGTCTTAATATGTTTCAGTTTAAGCCTTTTTATCTTTACCAAGTTTGTGATGATTTTCTAGTAGGAATTATATTGTTTCAGATTTTATGATTACACAGTTTTGTGACATATAGTTTTAAGTACACTCTTTTGTGTTTATTTTGGCATAGTGTGAGAAAAAGTTCGATCTTTATTATTTTCCACCCATTTATCTATTTATTCTGCCATTATTTATTGAAAATAATATTTTCCTCACTGCAGTTATCTCGGCAACAGATTTGATAATCAGTTACTAGATGTGCAGAGATTTATTTCTGCACTCATTCTATTCCCTTGAACTACATGCCAATACTCAGACCAGTGGCATATTGTCTTTGTTCAGTCATACCTTATGGTAATATAATTCATTGATCGGTAATATTCCACCTTAGATCTTCAAAAGTGCTATGACCTTTAAATGCTTTTTGAATTCAAACAACCAGAATGCCTGCTAATTTCTGCCCCCATCTCCAAAAACCCCAAAACTCTGTGGTGCTATTATATTTGAGGCTGAATCAGCTCTATTGATAAATTTGAATAAAATGGACAACTGAATAACATTTAGCCTTCTAGTCAGTATCCATGACACAGCTTTATTTCCAGGTCTCTCTTTTCTTTCAGCAATATTTCATATTTTTCTGGGTACAGGTTTCACAATTCTTAGTTGAATCTAACCTTAATTATCTGAAGTTTCTATATTATTGCAACTGGTATTGTTCTCACTGGTGAATTTCAAAATTGTTATTTACGTAGCATGTGATTTTATTTCATTATGGAAATTTTATATTTATATTTTAATTTTTCTTTTAGTTCCTCTGAGAAACTTGATCTTTTGTTATGTAACTTTTTATTTTATTTTATTTATTATTTTTTACTTTTAATAAGAAATAACAAGGGGATAGTTTCATAATACATTAGCAGGACACCACAATAATGGATAAAATTCAAATTGGTGTCTTCATAGTAGTGGTTCAGAGTACAACATGACGAATTTTCTAAGCACGATTGGCACAAATATTTCTTCTCATTGAACTAACAGAAAGTGGTTGTATACATAGTCCAATATTCCCTAAAGGTAGTGGGTTGAGGCAGAACTGGCAAGGTCAGAAGCCATAGATTTGAGCTTTTTACATCTCAGCATACTAATCTGGCTTTACATTTTATGCCTCGTGGTTATACTTTTCTGCTGGGTGGTTAAGGCCAAGTTAAGCAAGACATATATAACAAAACATATAACTTTTGTATCTGACAAGGTCTGTCAAGTCCCTTCAGGATTAACCTTGAAACCATGTATAGCATTCTGTAGAACTTTGTCAGTGTCAGCTGTCTGGATAAGTCACAGCCATGGACTGACCAGTTTTCTCTCTGTGAAAGCTTGAGAGAATGTTGCGCTCTACGTAACTCTCCTTAGACACACTATATATCATCAATCCCTTTCTTCTGTGGCCTCATTATCACCTTGAACAGAAAATTTGAGACTCCACTGAGTTTTAGGATGTTACGGTACAGGTTCTGCCATGTCCAGAGTCCTCACTAGATGTGGAAGGGCTAGGACCAAAATGTTAGCTACCCTTGTAGTCCTTCTTCTCTAATTCTTTGGCCTGCAAATGTAAGCTGTTACCTCTCCAGAAGAAAAGCTTAGTGATACTATTACTCTATAACATAGGTACCTGAGCTTAACATCACTGTCTTTCTGAATATTGAATGCCTTAGACTTGAAATAGAATGAGTATTTTCCATCAATCATTGATATACTGACTCCTTATGGAAATTTAAAAATTTTTTACACTTTTTTACACAGAATACTTTTGAGTTATGAACATGACTTCATTTTATAAAAATTTTATTGCATTTAATGTGACAGTTTGAAAACATGTTAGTAGTATATTTCCAGTGTTTGATACAATACATATTGTTGTCCTCCATTAGTTATACAGAGCACAAGGTGTAAATGTTACAATTTTTCTGATCATTATTGGTGCAAAATTTTTTCTTCTCATTGAACTAAGAGAAAGTAGTTGAGCCGGGCATGGTGGAGCACGCCTGTAATCCCAGCATTCGGGAGGCTGAGGCAGGAGAATCGATGCGAGTTAGAGACCAGCCTGGGCTACAAAAGTGAGCTCAAGGCTAGCCTGAACTGCATAGCGAGACCCTGTCTCAAAAAGACAAAAAAAAAAAAAAAAAAAAAGAAAGTAGTTGTATACATAATCCAATGTTCCATAATTGCAGTTGGTTATTGGCAAAACTGGCAATGATGGAACCCATTGATTTAAGCCTTTTACAGCTCAGCATACTATTCTAGATTTATGTTTAAGCCTCATGGTTAAACTTTTTTGCTGGGTGGTTAAGGGAAATTTTAAGCAAGAACTATATAACAAAACATGAAACGTTTGTACCTCCCAGGGTCAGTCAAATCCTCTGAGGATTTACTTTGAAACCATGCACAGTGCTTTGTAGAACTGTTGTCAGTGTCAGCCATCTGGATGAGTCATGGCCATTGCTTGACCAATTTATTCTCTGTGAAAGCCCAAAAAAATGTTTTCTGTCCAGGTGACTCTCCTTAGGCACACTATGTACCTTCAGTCCCTTTCCTCTGTGGTCCCTTCATCTCCTTGAACAGAAAATTTGGGAAATCATTAAGTTATAGGATGTTACAGCATAGGTTCTCTTATGTCCTGAGTCTTCTCTGATCTTGAAGGGCTAGGACCAAAATATTAGCTATCCTTGTAGCCATTCTTTTTTCTCCAATTTTTGGTCTATAAACTTATAGTATTAACCCTCCAGAAGAAAAGTTCAGTGATACTATCACACTGTAATGTAGGTACTTGAGCTTAATATTACTGTCTTTCTGAATATCAAACATCTTTGACAACTTGGAATTTATATTACCTATCAATCTTTGATATTCTAATAAATGTCTATAAAATGTGATAAAAGCAGATACACATTTTTACACAGGAATTTAGAAATCTAAGCATATACAAAATTGTAGCTGGTCAACTCTTTGATATTTTTCCTAGTACTTTACTTTCATTTATAACCATTTTTGTATTCATGTAAACCAGTCATTAATTTGAGGACTATAGCAATAACTGAAATTACATTAGAAGCAGCACACATCCAAAAGACCAGAATAACAGGCACTTCACGTGTAGTTTTAGCACTACACATTGCTATCCTCAATGTAATAAACCTTTTGGAGGTTCTTAGGACCATTATTTAATTCATCTTGTGCATGTTTTTGCCCCTGCCATGTTTCCTACACTTTCTGCTTGGAGTCACTTCTTTGTTTAACCTTTAAGTCCTTGATTTCCATTCAGCTGTGTTATGCCTCTCCATTTTTATTTCTTCCTTTAGATTCTTACACTAGGGAGCCTATATGATATTTATACATTTAGGTCTGGTTTATTTCACTTATGAGTATATTTTCAAAATACATCTACTTATATATGAAGTCTTCTAGTTTATAATTCTTTGTATCTGAGTAATATTCCATTGTATAAAAACACTGCAGCTTTTTCAACCATTTTTCAGATGATGGACATTTTGATTGTTTCCAAGATTTGGCTATTATAAATTGTGCTGCTATGAACATAGTTGCACAAATATGACTATATGGAATCTTCAGTTCTTCTGGGAAAATTCCAAGTAGGGGGATAGCTGAATTGAATGAGACTTCCCGTTCTAGTTTCCTAAGGTGTCTTCACACTGCTTTCCTTAATAGCTGCACAAATCTGCGCTTCCACCAGCAGTGGAGAAGGTTTCTTTTTTCCCTACAGCTTCTTCAACATTTGTTGTTGGTAGATTTCTTTATGGTAGCCATTCTTTCTGGGGTGAGACTGCATCTAAGTGTTGTTTTAATTTGCATTTCCTGAATAGTTAGCGATGTGTAGCATTTCTTCATGCATTTATAGGCTTGTTGAATTTCTTTTGATGTGCAAAAGCGTCTTAGCCGCAGGAGGTTCCAGGTTTTGATTTTTTCAACTGTTAAATGTTCATGCTGAATTTTTTCCATGAACTCTTTGCCTACCCCTATGTCTTCAAGAGTTTCTCCCAATTTTTCTTCGAGGAGATTTCATATTTTTCTGTTAATATTTAGATCTTTAATCCAGTTTGACTTTAGTTTAGTGCATGGTGATATACTTGGGTCAAGTTTTACTTTTTGACATGTGGAAAGCCAGTTTTTCCAGCACCGTTTGTTAAAGAGGCTATCTTTCTTCCAGTAAACATGTTTGGCCCCTTAGTCAAAAATAAGGTCGGTGAGTGTGCTTCTATTTGCTTCTTTATTTTCTAATCCATTCCATTGATCTCCAGGTCTTTTTTTTTTTTTTTTTTTTTTTTTGCCACTACCATGCCGAATTTATCACTATGGCTTTGTAGCATAGCTTTAGGTCAGGAATTGTAATGTCCCTTGCCTTGTCTTTGTTGCCGATGAATGCCTTTGCAATTCTAGGTCATTTTTTGGTTGCAAATAAATTTTAGGGATGATTTCTCCAGGTCTACAAGGTATTTTTATGTTATTTTCATAGGGATTGCATTAAATCTGTATAACAATTTCGGAGTATGGCCATCTTCACAATGTTGGTTCTTCCTATCCAGGAACAGGGAATATCTTTCCATTTTCTGAAATCCTCTAGGGTCTCTTTTTTCAGAGTACTGTAATTTTCATTAAAAAGCTCTTTTACTTCTTTAGTTAGGTTAATTCCTAAGTATTTCATTTTCTTCGTGGCTATCCCAAAAGGTATTGCTTCTCTAATTTCTCTCTCAGTGTGTTTGATATCTGTGTAGAGGAATGCTATTGACTTTTGTGTGTTGAATTTGTATCCTGTTACACTACTGAATTTGTGTATCAATTTTAGTATTCTCATGGTGGCATATTTTGTGTCTTCCAAGTAGATTATCATCTCATCTGCAAATAATGATAATTTAACTTTTTCTTTACCTATTCTTTTTCCTTTCATTTCTCTCTCTTTTCTAATGGCTGTAGCTAATGATTCTAGAATTATATTGACTAGGAGTGGTGATAGAGAATATCCTTGCCTTGTACCACATCTGAGAATGAATGTCCTTAGATTTTCCCCATTTAGAAATATGTTAGCCATTAGATTGTCATAAATTGCTTTTATGAGACTGAGGTACAATCCATCAATTCCAATTTGCAATAGCACCTTATACATGAATCAGTGTTAGACCTTTGTCAATAATTTCCTGCATCAATTAAGAAGAACATTTTTTGGGGGGGATTTGGCTCTATTCATATAATTTATTACCTTTATAGTTTTGTGTATGTTGAACCATCCTTGCATCCCTGGGATGAATCCTACCTGGTTTATAATGATTTGCTGTATCATATTTGCTATAATTTTATTGATAATTTTTGCATCTACGTTCGTGAGAGAAATTGGCCTGTTGCTCTTCCTTTCTACATGTTCAAAGTGAAGCATTAGAATATTTATCTGCTCCCATTCATTTTTTTTAATGAGTGAGTTCAGAGCTATAAATTTCCCTTAAGAACTTATTTCATTGCATCCCATAAATTCTGACGATTTGTGTTTCAATTTTCATGAAATTGTAGATATTGTTTAATTTCTTGTTTAATTTCATCTATAACCCATTGGTTAATGAGGAGGGTGCTATTTAATTTCCATGCATTTCTGGGGTTCTTATGTTTTTGTTTTTGTCATTTATTTCCAGTTTCATTGTACTGCGGTCAGATAAAATACATGGGATAATTTCTGTTTTCTTGCATATACTTAAACATGATATGTGGACTGGCATGTGGTCTATTTTACAAAATTCCCCATGAGCAGCTGAAAAAAATATGTATTCAGAAGTGGCTTGGTTGAGCAGTCTGTATATGTCCACTAAATCCATTTATTCCAAGTACTGGTTCAGTTCTGTTATTTCTTTGCTAATTTTTTTATCTGCTTGACCTATCTTTCTGGGATAAGGGTGTGTTAAGGTCTCCTGCTGGATTGTTGTTTTCCATATTAGAGTTTTCATGTTGATTAAGATTTGTCTTATATAGCTGGGTGTTACCATGTTGGGTGCATACATATTTATGAGTGTTATCTCTTCCTTTTGCAATTTTCCACTCACCAGTACTTAGTGGCCATCTTTATCTCATTTTATCATTTTTGGTTTGAAGTTCAGACTATCTGCTATACCTGCTTTTTGGTCTAAGGATCTGTTCCATGTAGTATTGTTTTCCATTCTTTGGCTTTCATCCTATGAATTTGTTTATGAGTTAGGTTTGGCTTTTCTTTTTTTTTTTTTTTTTTTAAAGCATTTAAAAAAAATTTTTTTTCTTGTTTCAGAACCTTTGTTTGTTTATTCACTCATTTTTAAGACTGGCTCAGCCCACTCCGAGGACAGGGCTGGCACAGCATGTGGTGCCGGGGATCGAACCGCGGTCCCTGCAGCCGCCTAAGCTTTCCCAAGCAGGGGCTTTAGACCACTGAGCCATCCCACCGGGCCCAGGTTTGGCTTTTCTATACAGCGTATCGTTGGGTTTTCCTTTCTAACTCACTATGCAAGTCTATTTCTTTTAATCGGTTAATTGAGGCCATTTACATTGATGGTTGTAATTGAGATGTATTGATTTATGCTTGCCATGTTATTTGCCTGCTGTTGGTTACCACTTTCTCCCTGTGCATGTTTGCCCTGTTGGGTGGGTTCTTTTCGTTCTCATTTGTGGAGTTCTGGTCATTTGGGTCCCTCTATAGAATATTTAATAGTCTGTACATGGTTGGGTTTGTCATCATGAAATTCTTTAATTGTTCTTTGTCATGGAAGTATTTTACTTCTCCACCAAACTTGAGAGCTTTGAAAGGTATAGCAGTCTGGGCTGGATTTTTTTATTTTTTATTTTATTTTATTTATTTATTTATTTATTTATTTATTTATTTATTTATTTATTTATTTGGTGAAGGACATAAAGAACTCTGCTCCACGCTCTTCTTGACTTCACGGTTTATAAAGAGAAATCTGCCATTATACTGATGAGTTTTCCTTTAAATATGATCTGTTTCTCTCTCTGGTGGCTTTTAGTATGTTATTCTTGTTTTGGACATTTGGGATCTTGACTATTATATTTATGAGTGTGTTTTTAATTGGATTGATGTTATTTCAAGTTCTATATGCTTCAGTTGCTTGACTACCAAGTTGTTTCCCAGTATTTGGGAAGTTTTCTGCTAATACTTCTGCCCATATTCTTTTATATCATTTGTATTAACTCCTTCTTTCTCATTGATGCCTATTAATCTCATATTGTTCATCTTTTTATCGCCTTGTAGATGTTGATAGTTTTTTCTATATGCTAGTTGCTTTCAAGAGATCCTTTCTTACCTTTTCACTAGCTGCTACAGTGTCTTCAACATCTGAATCTCTATCTTCACTTTCCTTCAGATGGCTTTGCCATCTTGTCACTGAGGTTTTAAGTTCCTGTGTATCTCTTAGTGTCTACTTCATGCTATCTATTTCTTTGCTATTTTGCTCATTCAAGGAGTCCAAGTTTTTCTAATCTCTTCCAATTTTTTTTTTACCAATGTCTTCTTCAGAAGCAGTTGTTAATTCTTTCATTATGGTTATCCTTTCTTTTTTTTACTTCAGAAAATATTTCTGATCTGATTTCCTAGCTACCATTCTACAGTTGTCTCTTTACATTGAATACTACTAATTCAGAGTTCTTTTTTTTTTTACTTCAGAGATTATTTCTGTTTTGATTTCCTGTATACCTATTTGCAGTTGTTTCTTTACTTCAGATGTTATAAGTTTAGAGGTTTCCTTTTTTGCTTCAGAGATTATTTCTGCCCTGACTTCCTCTATATCTTTCTGCTGTTGTTTGTTTACTTCAGATGCTGTTAATTCAGAAATTTCTACCCTGTGATTCCCATTTCCCTCTATGTTAGTCTCCTGAATTTTTGCAGGGTGGCCTCAGGTCCTGAGATTTCATTTTGCTTCTCCTCTTTGTCATTGTGTAGAACACTGTCTTCTGACCTTTGGTGCAGAGCTTGGTGCAATTATGCCTTTGGTGTGATTCTTACCCAAAGAGATTATCTGTTTAAGGCAGTTTTACTTTTGTATATACAAAACTACAGTTAGGAACTAATAGTGAGTAGTGATATTTAGCAGTTGAATAACCTTTGTAAGTAGTGAGTTTTTAATTTACACAGTAAGAACAAACTTTATGTCTGTGTTGCTCTGCTGATATTAAATTGGGAGTTTGTATTTAATTTAGTTTACTTACATTCTGAGTGATTACCTCCCTTTGACACACCTGGAAGGGATGGGTCCAGAGAAGGTGGAGGTCTGTCAGGTGGTCCATGTAGAACACGAAGCCAATCCCATGCGGCTAAGAGGAACTGGAGGATGGGGAGGTCCATCTGGCGGACCACGTGGAACAGCCACTCATGAAAATTATCGATGTCATTGGTTGTGTCTAGCATGTCCTGTAGCATAATGTTTTCAAGATCCACCTAGAGTGTAGGATGTATCAGTACTTTATACTGCTGAATATTATCTCATGTATGCACATTTCACTTTTTATTTTTCCATGCATCAGTGGTGTGTTTTGCCCTTGCATTGAGATTATCAAGAATGTTATCCTGAACATTCATATATGTTTTTCTGTAAATATATATTTTCTTTTCTTTTTGGTATAGTATATACTTAGCAGTAGAATTGGTGTTTTATGCACCAACTGTATGGACAAACTTTGGATGAACTACCAGATTTTTACAATTTGATTATTTCACTGGCAGATTAAGGGAATTCCAATACTTCTTATTCTATTGATCTCATCTATATGATGGGGATATTTGTTTTATTTACCTTAGAATATTATTGTGCATGTTTAATGACATAGTGCACATAAAATAGTTAACACATTGCTTGCTACATTTAATATTTTGGTTAAAATTGAACTTTCAATCATGTACTAAGTAGTGCCTGTATTAGCCATAGATTTTTATACCATTTCTATGGGAAAATCAATTCTGAATTTCAGAATGTAATACTAGGATCACATGTAACTTAAACAGCAGCAACTTTTTTTTTTTTTTTTTTTTGTCTTTTTGAGGCAAGATCTCACTATGCAGTTTAGTCTGGCCTTGAGCTCACTTTTGTAGCACAGGCTGGTTTCGAACTCACACCAATCCTCCTGCCTCAGCCTCCCGAGTGCTGGGATTACAGGCGTGCGTCACCACACCCGGCTCAGCAGCAACTTTTTGGAAACAGTCTTGGAATGAGGTAGACCTTTTAGAAAACCAACCTGTGATTGTTTTGTATTCTTCTGTATACTGATTGTATAAGGCTCATCTGTTCATCTTCAACCTTATGCTCCAACATTTTGTCTGTTAGATCCTAAGTCAACTTATGTGTTGCATCCTTTTCGCAACACCTACAATGAGAGTATTGAAAACATTCCTTTGGGGATTACTGAAATATTGTAATAAATTCTGAACTACAATGGATGTAAAATATTATAGTGGATCCTCTAGTGATCGTATCCTCATATCCTTTTGTATACCTAATCTTGAAATTATGTTTTATCAGTATGATGTGATATTGTATGAATATATCATAAACCAAGAGGAAAACCACATCTTCACTCCAAAAAAAAAAAAATCTTACAAAGCTAGCACTGCATATGTGGCTTTGTTGTTAAGTATCTTTTTCATTTTTTTCTTGTTTTATTTATATTTCAGTTCTCAGCAACTATAAAATTGCATTCAAAATATCAAAAATGTTTAAGCATCTACAAAGTTTTCATATTAAGCTGCTTAGAATGGAGGCTATCAGAAATGTGTGGGAGGATGTGAAGAAGTATGCAGGAACATGAAAATACTTGTATTATAAGAAAACTGCCAAATATAATTTTTTTGGTGGTACCAGGGACCAAACTCAGGACCTTGCCCTTGCCAGGCAAGTATTTACTCCACTGAGCTATTTCCAGGGCCCCATATAAATATTTTTAAAGCTTCAACATACTATTTATTTAAAGGTAATGGGCAAAATGAAAACATCAAAACATTTGTTTACTAGTCTAGTTATACATTTTTCTAAATAAATTCCGAAATATGTGTTAATGTATGTTTTTCTTGCCTAAATCACAAAAACATTTTCCTAAAGTCCAGGGCTTTGGGACAGAGGCAGGGGGATACCCAAATAGAGATCCACCTGGGTGATATAACAAAATCCTGTCTCAAGTATTTACAATAAATAAATAGAAATAAAAGGCACTTGGATGAGGCTGGTGAGACAGCTTAGTGGACTAAGCACATCCTTAGGCAAAAGTAAGAGCTAGGGTTTGATCCCTGGCACCACAGGCCATGCCAGTCCCACCCCTTGGGTGCACCAAATGGCCACTGAGTCCGGGCATGGTGGTGCACACCTGTAATTCCAACACTGGGGAGGCTGAAAGCAAGAGAATGACTACCAATTCCAGCCTCTTAGTGAGACCCTGCAACAAATACAATATAAATAAATAAATAAATAAATAAATAAATGGAGCTGGGATGTGGTACAATGGTAAGGCCTCCTTCATTCAATCACCTGCAACACAAAAATGTGCATATTTGATTGTATAGTCATTCCAAAATATTATGAGGATGTTATAATTAAGAAAAATAGAACAGAAATAATAAGTGAATAAAATGCTTTGACACTGGAGCAAAGTTTTTCTATAGGAACATTTGAAGTAATAGTACTGGACTGAGACAAAAGTGATTCATATGCCAGATAGCTGGGATAAATGCTAAGTCTCAGCTATCAATTTTCTAATGCAAATTTCATTGCAATCTTAATTGTATCTATTCTCTTGGCACCATGATTATAAAAGTTCAAGGAGAAAAATATTTAAGAATAGTTAGTCATTCATGAAGAGCGTTTAATCCCTTCGGAATGTGTGTGGCTCTGTGTGACTGGCACAGCGATTCCCATTCATCACCTTGTTGGCTGAAAAATCCAAGCTTTTTCCCCTTCTTGTCTCTGGCTTAATAAGAAACTTAAGGCCTTTTTTAAAAAAAATTTTTGTCTTTCTGCCTACTCTTAAAACGGTAGATATTATTACATGCTAAAATACAGTTCCCTGAGCTTCTTATAGAACTGTCTTTAGGAGAATTTTAGATGTATTAATAAGGGTAGGTTTTATTAAAAATTAAAGAAATACATTTTTGGTTCGCTGTGTGTGAATGTGTATGTATATGCATATTTGTTTGTTTAGAGAGATCTGAATTGGTATATAGATAATCATCAGACAATTAAAATGCACTATTGTCATTTTCACTCAATAAACTTAATGGGAAATATAAGAAATAGTAACTGACTGCCACAACTCAGTGAGAAAGCTTTTTCAGACATCTCAGAGAGAAGGACATTATACAGATGTGTCGCTCCACTCTTATTGCTAAAACAAGCTGTCACATTATACCACAGGAAATGCTCAGGCTTATGCACAGTTGATCATGAACCCTCCTGAAATTACTTGGCAGCGAAAAATATTGTCACTTTTTCAGCCTGTGTCACCTGGATTCCTAGCAACTGCTTACATTCTCTCTCTTGTCCATTATGCCAGTCTTCCCCGCACCAAGGATGCCTGTAGATTAGCCAGCAAATCTCAGTTATTCCAGATGTTCACACTCTTCATAGTGAAGCCCTTAGAAGTGAAGCAAGAATTTGTCTTACATGAAAGGTCCTTTCTGGCAGTATCATCTGAACTCTCTCTTTCCTTAAGAGGAAAAGGCAAGGAGAATTAGTCACTCCTATGCTGTGGGTAAGGATGAGAGGGACAAGCATGGTCACAGCTATGCAGAAGCAGAGAGTTCCTGGCACAGTCCAAATCTGATCTGGCCACCAGTGACCACCAGAAATGCAGCAAGAGTCTCCATGCTCAGAGATTATTTTCTTATTACTTTTTATTTCAATAGAATGCTAAGATCTGTTCTGAGCTATCCGCCAAAATTTTGTCTTTAGTTTATTTGTAAATCTAGTATTTGATGATCTAAATAGCCATATAGTAATACCCCAAATAAATTAGAAAATAATTACCATATATCATTAATTATGTGTTTTTCATAAAGATAAAAATGATTTAAGTGATTTTTAAATAGCACAAAATACTATCATATTAACATATACAATTTATACAGACTATGCAGATTTTTAAAACGTATTTGGTTAATACAAGGTCTCACTATGGACTCATGGTGATCCTCCTGCTTTTAGACTACCCAGAGCTGGAATTAGAGGTATGCTCCACCATGCCTGAGCAATGGCCTGCTCAGCCCGCCATGGGGCTGGGCTGGCGTGGCATGCAGTGCCAAGGATTGAACCATGGTCCATACACTTGCCTAAGCTTGCCTAAGCAAACACTTTAGTCTGCTGAGCTATCTCACAAGCCCCACATGCACATATTTAACAGGTAATAAAATTGACATTTTCAATTTTCTTACCTTTCTAATATTCATTGTATCCTTGACAAGAAATAGTTCCCAAATTCCAGGGTAAATGTTCTTTCATGAATTGTTATATTGCCTAAACTTTCTCCAAATGAATGTTAATTAGGTGCAATCATGAGGTGATTAATGAATGTTTTCCGAGTGTGGCACGTGTCACAGAAACTGTCAAGTCTTCAGAATAACTTCCCAGCAAAAGCCTCACAGAAAGTCAGTTTTAAATTATGAATTTGCCTCTGGAGGACTTACTTGGTACAGAATCTCTGCACTTGTAGCACTTCTGGGGACAGCCAGCATTGGTGAGTTTCTGCTTTAGATAATCATCCTGTTTTACCTCAGAATGATAAAAAGTCATTTCAAAACAGAGATGATATGAAGTCTCTTTTCAAATTTTTTTTAGGGGATGTAAAGGAAGAGAATTGAAGAAAACTGATAGTAGGTCTTTTGTATAGAAAAAGAAACAAAAGATCCCTTAAGTAATCTACATTTCCTCACTGAAAAATATGCCCTAAAGAAAGCATTGTGGCTTGGTAAGTTTAACTGTTTAACTTGAATTAAAGATATTTTATTTTGGGGGGTAACAAGATAGCTCAGCAGACTAAGTGCTGCTTAGGCAAGCACAGGGACCACGGTTTGATCCCTGGCACCACAGGCTGCGCCAGCTGTGCCCCCAGGACTAAATGAGCCCACAACAGAAACCAGCATAGTTGCTCATGCCTGTAATGTCAGCACCAGGGTGGCTGAAAACAGGAGGATCACTCTGAGTATGAGCTGTATAGAAAGACTCTATATCAAACACATTTTTAAAAAGATAGTTTGGTTTTTACAATCCAAGAAAGTGTTTATACAAGTAAATATTTGCTAATTATGAAAAGAATGTGATTAATACTTGATTTAACCCTAGGAGTGCATTGAAGGGTCACCTAGAAAGAAAGTGATTATGATGGAAGGAAGATGCTTAGATGATGTTAATAGGCTTGCTATGATCTGGGTCTAGTTGTCCGCCCAAAGTAGTAATGGGGTGGTGTCTTCTAGAGTTTGACATTAACTCATGATCCTCTGGGATTATGAGTTTTATGACTGCTGGGATTACGAGTGTGAGTGCTGCCCTAGCCAGTGGGGGGTGGGGTAGCATGAACGTAACATAAGAGAGACAGAGTCGGACTTCCTCTCTGTTGGCATTTGTTGCTGCTACTCCTCAAGTTTGCTCTCTTGTTCTTTGCTACCACCATGAAAGGATGCCCTCTGCCTGTGCCGCTCTGCCTTGGAGCCAGCTAAGTATGGACTGAATGCTCCACTAACTGAGAGCTAAGTAAACCTTTCCTTCCTTCATTCTGGGTGTCAAGTATTTGTCCCAGGAATGAGAGAAGAGTGAGGTAAGGTTGGAGAGCAGTATGGAATTATTAGCAATCAGTTAGTCCACATTTAATTAAAAATAAAAATTCATGAGATCGTGTACAAGCATTTAAGTACAGCAAGCTAATATTTGTTCATAAAATCGTCTTCAGTGAAAGTAAAATGCAGAATATTAGACTATTGCACTTCTTATGAGATAGAGCAAAGGAGTTCACTTCACTTCTTAACAAATGAATATGGAAATTATGTTCTGAAAGGAAACTAATATGCAATAAATGCTTTATAGGAGATATATTGGAAACTAAGATATAATATTAATGAATGCTGGTTTTCATTAGCGAACTAGTGTTTTATTTGCAGATGTTACCTTTGTAAGGGCGATTTTTTTTCTTATTCTGCATTTTCCAGTCAGCAAGCCCACGTGGTCTGTTTTGTTATCTCTAAAATATGTTCCTCCCATTGAACCCCACAGAAGCCATTCTAATGCAAATCCTGTCACCTGTATTTGATTGTGTTCTCTCAGCTGCTTTGCCTGCTTTGAATTTTATTCCATATGATTCTTTTCCTTGTACTGTATCCCAAGCAGAACCTATTTGACAATGCACTTGCTGTTTTCTAAAACTCTTGAATGATTCTCTGAATTCTACTAAATAAGGCATGAGAATATATCTTGGTGCTGCTAGGTCCAGAAAACTGACTACTGCTGTCTTACTTCCGTGTCCCTTTACTGCTGTGGGCCACAGCAGAACTGAGACCCCTCCCCCTGAACTGCAGTAGCAAACCTCCTCTTCCTAGTCTTGCTAGTTTGTTCACACCCTTCCCTAACCTGCAAAGCTATTTTTGTCTCCGTGACTCATATGTGAATTCTACTGCTATACTACAGTCTTCTTAGCTCAAATGTCATCTATTCCACAGACTTTAAAAAATATTTCTGCAGTTCAAATATAGCTGTAGGGGCCCAGCAGGATGGCTCAGTGGTCCAAAGCACCTGCTTAGGAAAGCTTAGGGGGCTGCAGGGACCTCGGTTTGATCCCCGGCACCACATGCTGCGCCAGCTCTGCCCTCAGGGCAGGCTGGGCCGGCCATAAAAATAAATAAATAAACGAACAAAAGTTCTGAAACAAGAAAAAATAAAATAAAATAAAAATTCTTTGTTTAAACAAAACAAAACAAACAAAAAAAAATGTAGCTGTAGGTCTCCTTTTGGCATAACTCAAAAGTCTTAAAGTGGTAATTGACCAAGTACCTAGAATCTGCTTAGCCCTGACACTTAATCAACTTTGCTTCATCTGTTACTTCTACATGTCCAAAACACTCAGCACAAGTCAGTCACATAGCAGTCACACACTGAATGATTCTTGAAATAATGTCACATGTAAAATCTGGGTGATGACTTCATACTTCATACTTTATACCTATGCAATGCTATTTGTGAAGCTTACAAAATAATTATCAACTTTATCGATATCCTCCATATTTTAATGAGACATTCAACACATTATGCATATAAAATGCTTAGCATAATGCCAAGTACGTAGAAAATGCTTAAAAACAGCTGTTAATACATTAAAGAACTTATTTTTACAATAGTAGAGTGTTTTATGTTAACTATCATGCCTCCATTTTTCCTGTTCTGCACATGTCTCCACTCCATGAAGTTAAAACATGTTTATATACAAAAAAAAACTAGAGAAGCATTGAGGAAGTTAGTAGACTCAATTAAACTTAGAATTCTGATTCAGAAATGAGAAATCTAACTTGCACCTCAAAAGTGAGTTCACATTGTACCTCCTTTTGGAAGTTGGGTGTCATTTCTGGCAATGTGGGCACCAACTTTTATGTGTTAAACTGAAAACTAATCAATACCTCATGTTCTCTTTGCCACACTGCCCATTACTTTGCCCTTCTAATTATTCTAGCTTTGTACTTACAACTCAGCACTTTCTGATGTGGTACTGTGACAAATTCCTCTTGGAACAAATAAAGATAAGCTTCTTTGTCCTTCTCATTTCTATTTGCTAAAAAATTATTTTTCTATCTAAGTTATAGCTTTACTCTGGTGGATAGCCTGGGTACTCTTTGAACTAAGCTGTCTCCAAACTGGAAATTTTATAATAACAAAAAGAATGTTTTTTTTTTTCCTCTCGAAGTTAACTACAATAAGCTATAAGCACAGTAGCTGAGAGAGAGAAATAGAGAGAGACTGCAAGATGTCAGCACTGCAGGAATAGATTAGAATTCTAAGACAGCAGGATGGTAGACAGTGATGAGCCAGCTGGACTCCCCTAAGAACCTCATTAAAAGAAATTGTTAAGTAGAAGTTCTCTGGCCTAAGTTTAGGGATTTTGTGACCTGATCCTTTCTGAGCAGGTCCTGAATAGAGACTGTGCTCTTTAAAGATACTGCAAAATGGCAGATTATTTCAGTTAGTTCCTGTCTTCTCGCAACATAATTAGCTCACTATCAAATCTTGATAGAGTGAGGCCAGAGTGTCTCTAACATAAGTTCACATCTAAAATGTCTACTTGAAACAGCTGTTAAAAAGAACTGGTAGTATTTACCTAATGTATTTTACTTGCTCTCAAACATTGATTTTCAAGTTCTGATTGATTTAATAGCTTTGAGCCATGACATTTTATTGTCAGGTGAATGGGAAACTGGATAGGGAATACATTATTTAAGAATCACAGGTAAAATGAGCCATAACCAACGTGGCATGGATCTAACAAAGAACATGATTTAAAACAAAAGTCATATATCCATCTGGAGAATAGTATTGTAGCTCCATTTCTGCAACACTTTTGATTGGATAACTACAAAGCATTTCTACTTTAGACTGCATGTTTGTGTGCCCCGAATTCTTACGCTGAATCTTGAATGCCACTGGGATGATATCATGAAGTAAGACTGTGGGAGGTAAATGTCATGAGCGTGGGTCTTTTTGAATAAGATTGGTGTCCTTACTAGGAGAGAAAAACGAGACTAGAGCTTTTCTCTCTCTGAAAATGAGGACTAAACCCAAAAATAATTCACACAATTCAACGGCAAAATAACAAAAAACCTAATTAAAGAAATACTCAAAATATTTTAATAAATATTTCTTCGAAGAAATGTAAAAATTGCCAATAGTTTGATGAAAAGGTGAGCAGTGTCACTATTCATCAGGAAAATACAAATCGTAGCCGAAGTAAGATAGCACAACACGCCTTTGGGATGGCTGCTATCAAAAGCATTGAAGGTGAGTGCTAAAGAGGGTATGGAGAAGAGAGAGCATTCTGGGATGGCTATAATGTATACCACTGTTAAGGAGAACAGAAGGGACAGTCGTGGAATACTAAAAATGGAACGACAATAAGACACAGCCACTCCTCTTCTGGGTGTATAACCATGTAGACAAAATTAATACCTCATTAAGTTGCCTGTACTCTTATGTTCATTGCAGTAGTAGTCACAATATCCACAGTATGCTAATAATTGCACTGTCCATAGACAGATGAATGGATAAATAAATTATTTGAGCGTACACAGTGTTATATCTCTTACATGTGGACTCTGAGGGAAAGACTAGCAAAAAACATACCAACAAACAATAAAACAATTATGGAGTAGTTAAAGGAGGTTTGAGTGCAGTCAAAGAGCACAAAACTGTAGTTCTGAAAGATGACCATTTCTAAACATCAAAAGTAGAGCGGAAAGAATATAATCAATAACATGTTAGTGCAAACATAATATTTACTCAGGAGTAGATTTCAGGTGCTCCTACAACACACAAAGTGAAAAGAAATGCAACCATATTAAATAAGGGACATATTAATTGCCATGAAAATACGCGCTATTTTATTACACACTTTTAGAGGAAAAGTGTCACATCCTACATCTAAGTAATAGAAGGCATCACAAAAGAAAGTGGACACTATTCACTCCAAATTATCCTCTCTGACAACCATCATATTGTGTTGGTTGCCTCAACCCTCAGAGCTGGGCAGATGTTGCTCTGCTGAGTCAGATTTTGAGTTTTCAGTATATTATTCTAATAAGTTATCTTTCCTCTAGTGCTAACCAAGGCCATTGTAATCTTAGATGAATTATTTCTGATCCAAGATCTATGTGGAAAAAGTCATAGTTTTTCTTTGTACAGACAAAATATAACTTATATAGATCCTGTTCCTAAATAAACAAAATTGGTTTTAAAAATATATCCTAGGATAAGACAACCAACTACATTAAAAAAGAAAATTGTAAAACTCTAGCAAAAATATAAATGTAATTATCCAGAATAATATATCACATTGTTATATTGAAATGTAAAGGACGTTAGTTTCTCATTCTCTTAAAAAATTTGATACTTATAAAAAGCTAAATGAAGTTTAACAAATTCTAACTGAATAGTTTAAACTCATTTTAACTACCATCCAAAGAAAGAATATGATAGAACAGCTCAAAATATTTTTAAAAGATAATTGTAATGGACTTGATAGTTAAGATATAAAGTTATATGCTATATGTGGTGGCACACACCTGTCGTCTCAGCAGTGAGATCACATAGGCAGAAAGATCCTTCCAAATTTGAGACAATCCTGGGCTGTAAAGTGATCTTAAGGTCAGCCTGAATTGTATAATGAGGCCCTGTATCTGAAAGAAAAAAAAAAAAGGAGAGAGAGATAAATATAAAGTTAAAAAATTTCGGAGTAATTTTTGTATTAAAATGTGTAAATGCATAAAAATGTAAAGTTAGTGGGTAGTTAAATAGTATTACAAATTAATTTTGTGATACTTATAGCATTGCAACACGGTGGAGTAAAGAGTTTCAGTTTAAGATCTTGGAAAAAATTAGAGAAAACAAATTAAATAACTATCAAGATATGTTTCCAGCTAAATTCTAAGTTCATTATAAAATCAGAAAAATATAAATTGAAAACTATAACTAAAAACCATTTAAGTTTAGGATGACATGTGTAGCGCTTCATGTAGAAATATTAAAAATGAATAAATAAAGAAAAGCCCCAGTATCAGTAATGAAAATGATTGGAAGATTTTTCCATAAAAACCTTTTAAATTATTTCAAAGTAAAGCATATATTATAAATAAGCTAAGAGCGACACATCTTGAAATTCAAGTTTGATGCAGATTGAAGAGAGAACTGGATGTCAAATAAGGCAGTGATTTCATCTGTAAACAACTGAGAACCATAAAAGGTTTTTGACAGGGAAAGTAGAATGATCAAAGATATCTTGTAACCATGAAATGTGTTCAGCCATATAAAGAATGAATTAAAGCTGGGTGTCAGGCCCAGGAGGGAGAAGAGTGCTGAGCACACAGCTGTTCAGTTTGGAGACAAGATGATCAATTATGGAGCAGTTATATTATGCAAGAAACAGCAAGGGCTATTTTGATATATGAAAAATGAGACTCAGTTTTGAGAGCCACATAAAAAGAATAGGGAACTTATTATTGAATGTCAGATTTACTAGAGTTTGTAACTTGCCTGTGAACACACAAAAATATCGTGCTAAGTCTAACCTCTATAGTGACATCCCATGCTGTCTCTACATTTCTTTGTATTTTTCAGCTTATGGCATAGATAACTGAGCTTGGGAGTGACCATTCCCAGGGCCTAACAAAAATAATCAGGTCACATAATAGAGAAATGTCTCTGAGTGAGGTATGTACAGAAAGGAAAAAAATCAGTACGTTGAGTTGTTCATTATACAACTGAAAGAACTTTCCATGAAAACTCACAAGCAGGGGAGAACTTAGGGCTCATGGCTGTTTTTTCATGAGCTTCATTCAGCTCGTGATCTTCTTCTCAAGACAAAGGGCTACTCTTTGGCAGATAATGGTTTTATTTTCTAGTATGGCATTATTGTATATACCCAAATATCTTCTCAAGTTCTCATGCATATGAGACTTATATCATATCAGACTCCACCTTCCAAGAGTAAAAATGAGTATTCAGCCTAATTCATACTGTTAACATAAACTATTTGAGCATATTTTCACTGCATGATAAAAAAACTTCAATAAATAAGTTCAGTACATAAGTATGCTCTTAATTGGCGCAGGTGGGAGTGTGATCTGGAAAACTGCACACTTGCCCCAACCTCCTGCCTCTTCTCTACTTCCTATTTGACATGGACCAAGCACCTTTCCCTCCACCATGTTCCTCTTCTGTCCTGCTTCTTTCTTGCAGTGAGGTGCATAGCTCATAGCTAAAGCCGTGGGCCCAAACAAAACTCTCTCATTTAAGCTGTAGATATGGGCATCTTGTTCCGGAGAGAAGAGAATTACAAGGACATATGACAATTAATGAAATTAAGGAGGAAGCTGATCAAGTCAGAAGAATCAGAAGAATTTGCTGATTTGATAAACAAAAACATATAAGGGAAAAGTGGTGAGTAAAAGCAACCCAGATTTTCTGAGATTTCAAATCCAGAAAATAACAACAAACCCACAGTGAAATAGCGTATCCAGGACCCTAAGGAACTTCAGGAATAAATTCACCTAGTTGAATTGTCAGGCAGTGGTAGTGATATTCAGAGATGGTGGAGAATTCTATTCCTGTGGGCATTTTTTGACAAATAACAACTGATGAGGACTCCAGTGCAAGTGCCTACCACATCCCTGAAGAGTTCATTTTACATCATTATGGGAAAAGTGGATTATCTGAATCCAGAACATAGTAGTGGAGGGATGGTTTTACCTCAGGAGTCACAGTGCAAACTTCCGACAGTGATTGGGTTAGAGATGGCCATAGGAGACAGCCTCAACCAGGAAGCAGTCTAAAAAGAGAAACAGTGAGAGATTTGAACTGAAGACCCTAAGTAAACAGCCCTAAATTTACAAAAAGACTTGGGCCCGAGTTACTTTGTATTTGAAAGTCAGTGTGTGAGAATTCTTTCCTTAGTCCTGCTGCCTGATAGTGTCTTGATCTGAGTTCTGACTGCCTTCTTTATTTTCCAGTGTGAGCAGGGATATTTTTTGACCATTGGACCAAACTTGCAGATTCTAGAAGAAAACCATGAAATCGTGCACTCTAAGTCACAAGGAAATTTCTTTTTTGTGTATGACTGTGTGATTTCTTTCTTCACCAATTTATTTGGACTTAGAGAATTTTCCTTTGTCTTTTACCTTGTTTATTTTATTTCCCTGTCTCTATTTAATTTTCTCGTTTAATTTTCCACTACTCTTTTTGCATTTTCTCTTATGTTATACAGTTTTTCTCTATATATGTTTTTCTCCCATTCTTGATCTTCTATTTGTCATTTTTTGCCATTATAGTCCCCTAACTCTATAATCCTTATAATTTGTAGTAGGGCCCTTGTCTCTCTTATTTTCCATTTTGAGTTTAAGATTTTAAATTATCTTCTTTTACTTAAAAAAAAGAAGTTTACAATCAAATGAAAATACAGATACAAACTACCACAACCTATGAGATGAAATGAAAGCTGTCTTAAGAGGGAAATTTATAGTGAAAAATTTTCACGTTAGGAAAACAGAACAAGCACAAATAAAATTATTTTATGCTGCACTTCAAGCTCCTAGAAAAAGAAGAGCAAGTCAATTCCAGAACCCAAAGAAGGTAGGAAATTAGCGCACAAATTACTGCATTGGAGACAAAAAAAAAAAAAAAAAAAAAAAAAAAAAAAAAAAAAAAAAAAAAAAAAAAAAAAAAAAAAAAAAAAAAAAAAAAAAAAAAAAAAAAAAAAAAAAAAAAAAAAAAAAAAAAAAAAAAAAAAAAAAAAAAAAAAAAAAAAAAAAAAACAAAGAATAAGTGAATTAAAGAGATTTTATTGAAAGAGTAAAATAGTTGAAAAACACCTAGTGAATCTAATCAAAAAAGGAAAGAAAAAAACCAAATTCATGCAATAAAAAATGAAAAAGGTGAAATCACTGCGCACCTTAGGGAAATTCAGATGATCAATAACTACATCTGAAATCTTTTATTTTTTTAATGTCATGGCCAGCTCAGCCTGCCCTGGGGATGGGCCTGGCACACATGTGGTGCCAGGGATTGAACCCCAGTCCCTGAGGTTGCCTAAACTTGCCTAAGCAGGTACTTTAGATCACTTAGTTATCTTGCTGGCCCTACATTTGAAATCTTTACACTCACAGGATGGAAAACGCAAAGTAAATTGACAGTTTCCTAGATACATATGAAATCCCAAAGTTGAGTCAAGAGCATAAACTATGAGTAACACAATAACCAGAAATTGAAAGATGAAAAACAAAACCAAACAACAAAACAAAACACCAATGAAGAAAAGCCCAGGTCCCAAGGGATTCACAACAAAAAAAATTTTGGGGGGGGGGGGGTACCAGCTCAGATCATCCTAAGGGTGGGATTGTTGCAGCATGTGGTGCCAGGGATCAAACCATGCTTCCTGCACTTGCCTAAGCTTTCCTAAACATGTGTTTGGACCACTGAGCTATCTCACTGATTCTACAGTATAATTCTATGAGAAATTGAAAGGTAATTTAAAACCAAGATTTCTCAAATCCAGTAAAGTTGAAAGGGAAGCACTTCTCCCAAACTCCTTCCCACAGGCAAGGATTGCTCTGCTTCCATATTCAGAGAAAAATTGAACTAAAAAAGAGAACTACTGGCCAATCTCTCTAATAAATATAGATTCAAAAATACTCAATAAATTATTAGCAAAAAGAGTGCAGTAAATCATCAAGATTATATATTAGAACAAAGTGGGACTCACTACAGGAATGCAGAGACAATTCAACATATGCAATTCCATAAATTTAATACAGCACATCAGTAGAACCAAAAACAAAAACCACACGGTCATCTCAATAGATACAGAAGAAACTTTTGGCAAAGTGCAACACACATTCATGATAAAAACCACACAGAGAATCGGAATAGATGGGACATATCTCAACATAATAAAAGTCATCTATGAAAAACCAACAGCCCATATCATGGTAAATGGGCAAAAACTGAAGGGCTTCACTTTAAAATCTAGAAAAAGACAGGATTATACTGTCTCCATTTCTATTCCGCATATTTATGGAAACTTTAGCCAGAGCAATTAGACAAGAGAGAGAAATAAAAGGAATAAAGACTAGAAAAGAAGAAGTGAAATTTGCAGATGACATGATATACTACATAGAGCACCCTAAAAAGTTCACCAACAGTCTCATATATTTAATTACCAAATTCAGCAATGTAGCAAAATATAAACTCAATATTCAAAAATCTGTAGCATTTTTGTACATAAACAGTGAATACATTGAGAGAGAATTTAGGGAAATCACATCTTTCACAATAGCAACAAAAAACTTAGATACTTAGGAATCAATCTCACAAAGGATGTAAAAGATATATGCAGTGAAAATTATAGAATTGTGAGAAAAGGGATTGAAGATGATTTCAGAAAATAGAAATGTATCCGTGCTCCTGGATAGCAAAAACTAGCATTGTAAAAATGGCCGCGCTCCCAAAAGTGTTATACAGATTCAATGTAATCCCAATTAAAATACCATTAATGTACCTCATAGAGCTAAAGAATATTTTTCTCAAATTTATTTGGAACCAAAATAGACCCAGAATATCAAAATCAATCCTGGGAAATAAAGGAAAGGCAAGAGGTAACATAATCCCTGACCTGATGTTATACTGTAAAGCTACTGTGATAGGATTAGCATAGCACTGGCATAGAGACAAACTTGAGGATCAGTGGAATAGATTACAGGACACAGACACGCTCAGCCATCTTATTTTTGATAAAGGGGTGAAACATGATCATTTGAAGAAAGTTAGTGTCTTTAATAAATGGTGCTGGGAATACCGGCTTTCCATATGTCAAAGACTAGAATTAAACTCATGCCTATCACCATACACAAAGCTATAGTCAAAAGCGAGCAAAGATTTAAATATTAAAACAGAAGCACTAAATCTTCTGGAGGAAAATGTAGGTATGAATCTTAAAAACATAAGGGTAAGTAGAGAGTTCATCAACAAAATCTAAACTTCATGGGAAATACTTCAAATAACTGACAACTATAATCTCTTTTTCAAAAGTCTCTGCACTTCAAAGCAAATCTCCAAAAGAGTAAAAAGAAAATGCACAAATAGGAAAAAACAGTTTTAGCCAACTCTCCCTTAGACAAAGGCCTTCTATCTAGCACATATAAAAAAATACAAAAATCAGTTCTCCCAATTTCAAAGACCCAATCTAAACATAGGCATCTGAGATAAATGTACACTTCTGAGAGGAGATACAAAAGGCAAGTAAATATATATATATATATATATATATATATATATATATATATATATATATATATAAAAGTTCAACATCATTTGAACATCATTGGTCATTTGAGAAATGCAAATTAAAACAACATTTAGATTCCTGCTCACCCTGAAAGAATGGCTAATATAAAGAAGTCAGTCAATAGTAAGTTCTGGAGGGGCTGTGAAGGCAAAGGAACCCTTCTCTACTGTTGATGGGAGTGCAGACTGGTACAACTATGGAATTTAGTGTAGAGATTCCTTAAGAAACAAGAATTTGAGATCCCATTCATGCCAACCATTCTACTCCTAGGTATTTTTGAAGAAGAACTAAAAGCCTCAGACCATAGTGATATATGTGCACCCATGTTTACAACAATTCAATTTGTCATAATTAAATCCTGGAAACAATCCACATAGATGCCCATCACCTGAAAGATAGATAAAGAAGATGTGGTATTTTTACACAATGTAATATTTTTTTAAAGAATTTTTAATTTTATTTATTTTTTTTTTCTTGATTCAGAACCCTTGTTTGTTTATTCACTCATTTTTTATGGCCCACTCAGCCTGCCCCAAGGGCAGGGCTGGCGCAGCATGTGGTGCTGGGGATCAAACCATGGTCCCTGAAGCCGCCCAAGCTTCCCCAAGCAGGCACTTTAGACCACTGAGCCATCCCGCCAGGCCCCACAATGTAATATTATCAGGCTATAAAACAGGATAAATTTGAGTCTTTTCTCTGTAAATGGATGCAACTAGAGAGCATGCGCTTAAGTGAATAAATGAGACCTGCACTTACAAACATCATGTTGTCTCTTAAGTGTGCAAACTTGAAAAAGACAAATGGAATCTGAATGGTGCAATAGATAGTGGGAAAAAGTTTAAACTTACTCAAGAGGAAAGAGTTACTGAGTTGAAGGAGGACAGGTGAGGGAGTGTAGGAAAGAGATGTATCTATGTATGTAAGCAGGATCGTCTAGAAAACTGTACTGTGCATTTCGGTTGATCTATAGAAAGGAGCAAATAATACTTATTAGTTTACATTCTCTTTCAATTGTTTGATCATTTTTTCTTCTTAATTTCTTATATGTTTCTTTCTTTTTTGCTTTCTTCTTCATTCTTCTAGATATGTGCAATTTTGCCTGCACATACCTGTTAATATGAACAACTGGTTGGAAGCAAACGCTATGTATTACAACAAAAACTGTGAAATTCATATTACTTTGTTAAATGAAATTCTGTATCACTTGTAATTGTTTTAATTGTAATTTGCACTCTCCTTAAACATAAATATAAATATAACTAAAACACAAATAAAAATGAAATTTGCTCTTATATTCCCCCATTGTCAATTTCCTATATCTTTAATAGTAAAACCACAAAGCTTTATTAATCTTTCAAATCTTTATAAAGTTACTGTTGAATTATTTTCTAGCATTAGCAGAGATTTAGGCACTGTATTTAGCGTATATTAAGTTTAAGTAAATATTTGGGTTGGCTTATAAATGTGAATTTTTTCTATTGCTAAAATGGCATATAATTGGCTTGCATGCTTTGTTAATATCTAATACATAGCATGAGCATACTAGATGAGACTGCTGTAGCTGATATGCTTAATATTACAAGGGTTACATGATTATTCCTATTAATGGGTATGCTTTCTAAGTCAACACCCAGATTTCCTTTATGACATTAAAAATACTAGGTAGGAGGGCCGGCCAGAAAGCTCAGCAGATTAAAAAAACTACTTAGGCAGGTGCAGGGACTAGGGTTGGAGGTCCAGTGTGCCATGCTGGCCCCACCCTAGGGGCACACTGAGATGGTTATTGAGACTGGGCATGGTCATGCATGCCTATAATTCCAGTGCTTGGGAGGCTGAAAATAGGAGAATCACTAGGAGTCCAATCTGCAGAGTGAGACCATGCAGACCCTGAACTAAACACATTTTTAAAAGAATACTAGGTCCATTCTCAGATAACTTGGTATTTAGCCAGTTATACTTCATCCAGCCCTCCCAAATTAACTGAGCTATTCAGACTCAGGGAAGAAACAAAGAACAACAGGTAGCTGTATCAGAAACCCATCACTGACAAGCAACTAATTAATGAGATCTCTACACTGGCAACAAACTTTCTATGCTATAATCTTCCACACATTTCAGCAAAAAATAGGCAAACAAATATAGAAGCATGAAAAGCACAGCAACAAAGGGCCTCTCAAAGCTCCCAACTTTCCCAAAACTAAGGCATAAGCAACACACCCAAATTACTCTACAAGATAACTGAGGTGGTTAGAACCTGGATCATAGAGGTACTCATCAGCATCACAGAAAATATAACTAAACAGAAAATGGAATTAGTAACACAAGTTATCTAGGAGCTTACAGAAGACACGAATTAGAAGCTATCTGGGCTAACAAAAATTACATAAAGCACAGATAACCACTTTAATAAAGACATATTCATGAGAAGGTTTCAATTAGAAATACATGAAATTAAAGATTACATTCAAAAGATGAGCAGAAGAGACAAATGTGGGGTTATGATTTTATAAATAGATGGAAATTAAGTCATCAAGACAAACTACTCACAGACAACAGAACATGACAACAGCTACTAGATGATGTATAGAAGACTCATCTAATAGTAATTGAAATTAGTGAAAAATAAAAAGGTAGAAAAGCATAAAGAACCTGCTTTAGGGGCTGGGGAGATAGCTCCGAGGCACAAGTGCCTGCTGGGCAAGTGCAAGGTCATGAGTTCGAACCCTGGCCCCCCCCCCCACAAAAAAAAGAACCTGCTCACAGAAACAATAACGGGAAAGTTGCAAAATATAAAGACATAAAGACATAGTTAGTTGATGTGTATAGAACTGCAAATAATCATGACCAAATGGGAAACTCTCTAGCTGTATTACACTAAAAGTATGAGAAATTTACCACAAAAATCTTACAGTTTTTTTAAGAGAAAGACCATATATCACATGTAAATTTAAAACCATTAGAATTAGTGCATACTGCATAACACAAAATTTAAAGGTCAAAGAGCTTGGAGTGAAGTACCTCAAGCCCAAAAAGATATTAATTTCTACCCCCACTTATGTATGTTGGAAAGCTTTCATTCAGGGTTGATGAAGAAATTAAGTATTTCTATAGTGAGGAATATTTTAAGAAACTCATGACCACAAAACCAGCACCACAGAAGAATTCTCAAGGACACCCCACAAAGAAACATTCAAGTCAACATGGTCAAGTCAAAAATAATTAATGTAACTGGTAAGACAGGCAGCTAAAAAAGAGATAAAGAATAAAGAATTCAGCAACAGGATAATAATCTAAAGGAAGGAGTATGTCAATATCTTTCAGTAACTTCTTAATGAAAATAGTCTTGATTCTCCAATCAAAGGAAACAGAATGACAGGATGGATCAAGAAATAAAATCCAATGATATGAAGTATACAAGAAACACATTTAATCCAAAATGAAATTCACAGTATAAAAATCAAAGGATATAAAAGAATATTCCATACAATGTGAACTCAGAAGAAAAGCAAAGCAGCCATTCTAATTTCAAATACAGTAGATTCAAAACCAAAACTGATCAAAACATATAAAGAATGTCCTATTGGATATCCAAAGAATTCAATAGAGATAACAGTTATCAACATACGTGCCCTAAACACCAGAACGCCCAACATCATAAAATAAATAGTAATGGACATGAAAACTCATGTAAACACTAATAAAATTATAATTGAGAACTTCAAACCTGTCACAAATATATAAATTTACTAGATAAAAAGCAAACGAAGAACATCGCACATACAGCAAACAACTGAACAAATAGACTTAATGGTTATCTAGAGAGTATGCCAGTCAACTATAGAATATACATTATTCTTAGCAGCATATTGGAATTTTTTTCAAAACGAATCATAGCTTGGCTCATGAAGCATGATTTGGTAAATGCAAAATAATCATATTTATCCCATGCATACAATCAGATCACAATGCAATAAAACAAAGTTAACAGCAAAATGAACCACAGAAGATTTGCAGACACATGGAAATTAAGCAACATTCTTGAATAACAAAGGGATCAGAGAATAAATTAAGGAACCAGCTAGACAGTTCTTACAATTAACAATAATCCCAGCACAATATTCTGGAATATATTGAGCACAATGGTAACAGTTCATCAGGGAAGCTCACAGTAGTGACAGTTATGCAATTACAGTGTTTGCTCCTTTTCTGGAATATTTTCAAAGTTCCTTGCACTACAAGGTTTGACTAGGCTTAACAGTAAACCTAATGGAAAAACTGAAAGATCTCCATTCTATGAAACACAATACTCACAAAAAGAGATAAAAGAGGGCCATAAGAACGCATGGTACCTACTCTTCTTCAGCAGGCAGAACTAATAGAGACAAAATGGTCATATTTCCAAATTTGATATGCACATGTGATGGAACATCCCAATGAAAATGGCAATAGGACTTCTTACAGAATGAGAAAAAATAATCCCAAAATTTATATGGGACCAGAAGAGAACTGGAAGAGCTAAAGGAATTTTGGGAAATGAGAGAAAGGTAAAAGAACATCATAGTCTTGGAGTTCAAGTGATGCTATAAAGCCGTAGTAAAAGCTTACATTATCAGTTACATTATAATTAGCAAAAGAGCCAAATACTTTTTTCTGAAGGAAAGGCAGCCTTAAAAAAAAAAAAAAAAAGAAAAAGAAAAAAAGAAATGATCCTTGAAAAACTGCCTATTCACATGCCAAAGATGGAATCTAGATCAGTTTTTCTTACTGTGAAATAAACTAAAATCAAAATAGTTTTTTAAAATATCTAAACTTTGAAACAGAACAAAAAACTTCAGTAAAATGCTGGAACAGACAAGCATAGGCAAAGACTTTTTTTTTTTGGTCTTTTTGAGATAGGGTCTCATCATGCAGTTCAGGCTGGCCTTCAGCTCACTTTTGTAGTCCAGGCTAGTCTCGAAATTGCACCGATTCTCCTGGCTCAGCCTCTCAAGTACTGGGATTATAGACATGCACCACCTCATGTGACTTTTCAGGTGAAGACTTTCTGATCATAAAGTTGCAGAAGAAATAATACTATGTCATCAAAGTGGGATGACATCAAATTAGTAGGCTTCTGGATAGCAGAGAAAGTCACTATTAGAGTGAAGAAACAACATGCCTAACTGAAGACAATTTTTGCTAGCAACTTATCAGATAAATGACTATTATCCAGAATTGCTAAATAGCTCAAAATAATTAAAACTCTAAGGTTATATAGCTGATGAAAAATAGGCATGTGAAATGAAGATAGGAAGTAAAAATGGTCAGTAAATGTATATATATATAAACATTTTCAACATCACTTGCCATTTTAGAAAAACAAAACACAGTAACACAGATTCTACCTCACTCCAGAAAGAAAGGCTAACTTAAAAATGTCAAAGGCTAGAAAGTGTGAGAATGAAAAAGAACCCTCTTCTTGTGGTGGGAGTGTAAACTGGTGCAATCACTACGGAAATCAGTATGGAAAACATAAAACTGAACATAGCATCCATCCAACCCAGATATTTGCTTTCTAAGTATCTTTAGAAAGAAGTTAATGACACCAAATTACAGTGACAGATGCATACCTTTGTTTATAGAGCAGAATTTTAGAAGCAACGTTTATGTCTACACACATAAAAATGGATAAAGGAAGTTTGGTATGTATACACAATGATATTCTACTTTGCCATAAAGAGGGATAAGCTGGAATCATTTGAAGGAAAATGGGTTCGTGTTGAAACCATAGCATTAAATGAAATACATCAAACGTGTATCTTAAGTATCACATGATTTCTTCTATATGACAAAACCAATGTATAAACAATACAAAGCAAAAGACAGACATTTGAGAAAACATAGTGGGTGAGTGGATAAAAGATTGATGATCTTTATCAGAGTACACGAGGGAGGAAGAAAGAAAATAATATTAAATGTGGATGAGGGAAAAATTAGGTGTTCACAGTAGAGTTTTGAAAGTTAATAATCACGACAAAAAGAATAGAAAATTAAAACACTGTAAATTCAGTAACACATTATACCTTGCATGCAGATAATTTATGCAACTTAGGATCACAAAGACAAGAGTCTAAGTTTTGACTGAGCACAGGGATGAGTTTTGCTTATATTTAATAGAAAGTTAATCAGATGCATTGGCTGTACAAATGAAATGCATTGAATTTCTGCTGTGTCCTCACTGCCAGTGGGACCCACACCTACACAATTAGTTGAGGCCCTAGTTCCTTTCATTGTCACAAAGGGGGCTGATCCTATTAATACTTTCTTGCCCAAATAGCTATAGTAAAGATCAAATGGTAAGCTGTATTTAAAGATGTTTTGAAATAACTAAATATTTATAGGTTTTGCTCCTGACATGTTCTAAATAAGAAATGAAACTAGACTAAATGATAAAAACAAAACTAAAATATTCTTAGTATTTTAGGTTTTAGTTAGCATAATTTCAGTTAATTCATGTAGCAATGTACAATTCATATATCATTAAGACTTATGATTCTCCCTACCTGTGCATATAAATTCCTAGAATTGCTGACAGGAATGACTGGGTTACTGTTCATCTTTTTCTTGTCACATTACTATGTTACTGAGTAGAGAATGATTTCAGTTTACAATGGAATAAGCCCCAAATCATCCTCCGGTACTTGAAATATTGTATTTATCATCAAGTAAAGAAACTGCATCAGAGAAGAAGAATTCTAGATTTTCTCTTCTTTTGTACTTTAGGGAAGGGCCTACAGGGTGTTCAGGGTTTCACTATTAGATTTGACTCGTAGTGATCTGCCTGTACTGCCTCCCAAGTGCTGGGATTGCAGGCCAGCACCATTATGCCCGTTCTCAATTTTTATCTCTTCAATTTCCAGGTGTGGGGCTGGCAAAGCATTCCCAGGAATTGAGACCCTCACCCTGTGCCTGCTTGCAGGTGCCTTAATCCACTGAGCTATTTGGTGGGCCCTTAGATCACTAATTTCTAAATTACTGGCAAGATTAAAGTTTAATTTGGCCTTATCAATATACTTTTCACAAAATTTGAATGAATACATGCCAAATAATAATGTTATACAAGAAATTTTAAATATATATATATACATATATATATACATATATATATATATATATATATATATATATATATATATATATGTCAACAGGGTAAAATGTTTTCAGTGAATATAAGTATGCTAGCTTACAGTTAAGATTTTATTTTTATTTCCAAAATTCTTTTCAAAACTGTTTGAAAATGTCATCTCTGCAATGTCTGATCCCATACAAAAACTATACCCTCTTGAGTAGAGTGATATGGTTAATAGAAAAGAAATTAGCAGTATGACAGCCCACAAGGTGAACTCAAGAAAAAAGACAACAACAGGAAGCTAACTATACAAAAGTGGCTGGTTTCTCTTAATTCGTTGAGAAGAAAGGTTTGTTAATGTTGCTTGGAAATGATATCATGCCAATGTCTTGTACTCTGAATAACTGCTACAAAGACAACACAATATATATTAATTATTGTAACTCCCCTATTAAAGCATTTGCAATTGTCTTACTGTTCTTTTTATTTTTTCTCTTTAAAATAAAAAATGAGTAGAATAATTAAATATGACTTTAAATAACAAATATTTGGGAAGCATGAAGCTAGGAAATCAATCAAATGTGTATAGGTGTGGGTAGGCCTCAGTGCCTAAAGCAAACAAGCCACCTCAGTCCTGAGACAAACATTCTGTCTGGTTAAGGTCAGCTATTAGTTGCTAGGCAACCTAATGTTATGTGTTATTTGTAAAAGTACAAATAAAAGATGTTTTATTGTTAAAAAATATATATACATATATATGTATATCCTATATATACAGGATAGAAAAACATTTATATATAATATATAAATATATATCCTATCTATGTATATTCCATATATATGTATATCATTCATATATATATATATATATATAAAATAGATAAACAGTTTTCTCTTAGTTCATTGAGATCAAAGGATTGTTCTAATATTGTTTAGGCAAAGATATCATGTCTCCATCTTATCCTCTGAATAACTACTATGAAGACAGAAATATGCAATGTATTACTTACTATAACCATCCTACTAACCTGTTTTAGAACTCTTTCATTGCTATTTTATCTTTTTTTCTCATTAAAATAACTAAAAAGGAATAAATGCAAGGTCAAACATATTTTTGACTTTCATAGGATAAATTAAATGTTTTCTCTCTGAGAAAATAAATATCAAACATTTTTAAAAATCTGTTTCAGAATATTAAAAGCTAAAGTTTACAGATGAATCAGAGAACATCAAGTTTTTTAAAATGTATGGCCTACTTAATGTCAGATTGCTGAAATTTTTATACTAAATGTTACTAATTCTCATATATCTCGTTTTTAGTTTTCAAATTCAAACAATATTTTATTTTTGAAATTATTTATATTTCCAAGAAAAACACATTATACTCTGACAGTCTGAGATAACTTTGGAGAGAGCTATTACTTTCTTAATTTTCACTTGATCTTAGCAAAAAGGCCGAGAAGCGATACTTTCTTAATTTTTTAGTGTATATTAGTGAAAGAAAAGCAATTCACATTTGATGAGTTAATACTCACTGAAACTCAGTCAATGACCCTAAAAGACAGAAAAGTCCCATTCTTCTCCTTCTCTCCCAAATCCTGGATGAAGTTTTAGCATAAACCAACAGCAGCCTATAAGCTGAGCATAGAATTTTCTATAACAGGGCAGTTTAATAGTATGATTAGCTAAGTCAAAGATGTTTGATATTCAGAAAGCCAATGATGATAAGCTCAATTACCTATGTTATAGAGTAATAGTATCATGAAGCTTTTCTGCTGGAGAATGTAAGTTAACAGACCAAAAATTGGAGAAAAAGAAGAGCTATGAGGATAGCCAATATTTTGGCTCTAGCCTGTCAAGGTCAGTAAGGACTCAGGATATAAGAGAACCTGTGCTGTAATATCCAGCTACTTCAGAGCCTAACACAGCAGGATCCCAAGTTCAAGGCCTATCTATAACTTACCAATGCCCTGTCTCTTAATTAATTAACTAATAGACCTAAAGGTGCAGGTCAGTAGTACCTTCTTTGTGTAGCATATATGAGGCCCTGAGTTAAAATGCTAATACTGTAAAAATAATGTAGAGAAAACAAAAAAGAAAGAAAAGGCAAATTGACATCAAGATTGCTATTTGGTAACATTTGTGTTAATTGACTATGAAGTGTGTTTTGTTTCTTGTCCAGTTCACAGTAGGTGACAGCAAGCTAAGGACTTTTGCTTATGCTGACCACGTGCTCTGCCAAGGTTCCGTATGGCCAGTTCAAGTAGGATTTATGATTTTGTGTTTTTAGTTTTAGTATAATTTTGTGCAGAACAGACTTGAAAGTTCTGTCAGTTAAATACATATTTTAACTATCTTTTAAAGACATGAGTTATTTAAAGCTCATTTAAATATATTCTTCATGATTCCAGTCAATTGATGAAGATGGGAACACTGTCTAAACCATACTTTCCAGATGTTATGTACTTGTTATTTATTTCTAGTAAGAGATTCACTAATCTGTAAAGATTGCTTCTCAGTTTATGAATATCTCCATGTTCCTGTCAAAACAGAACCTAAATTACTTCTTACATAATAGAGAGAACAGCAAGAAGCATATAGAACGATGATTGGATTTTGATGTTTCTAATTATTCTCCCCTTCCAGCCCACCCCCCATCAGAATGAATACACCAAAAAATATAGTATTTGATTTTTATTTATCAATTAAATCAAACTACCTTTTTCTTCCTGAGAACAAATGCTCTGTATAAAAATTTGGCTCTCAATAATCTTATCCAAGACGGGCATAGTGGCGCATGCCTATAGTCCCAGCACTTGGGAGGCTGAGGCAGGAGGATCAGTGCAAGTTCGAGACCAGCCTGGCCTACAAAAGTGAGCTCAAGGCCAGCCGGAACTGCATAGTGAGACCCTGTCTCAAAAAGACAAAATAATAATAATAATAATCTTATCCAAACACCCAGGAAAAGTAATACAGAGGAGACTCAATGGTAATAGCCAATCATCACAATGCCATCCATGGCTCCTGGAAGTACTGTTCTTTCTGTGTGTTTACCTGCAGTGACAGTGCCTGACATGAGACAGTGAAAAAAATACTGAATCACAATTAGAATAATAAATAGTTTCAGCAATGTGGAAAAGATTAAGTAACCTCCAATTGTTTCCTGATTGGAACTTCCATTCTAATAGATCTGTTTTCCTGAAGCCACCGTCTAGACAGAAGAGATGGTTCCAGTCTCCTGTCTGGCAGCCTGATGTGGTCTTGTGATGAGCGTTCATACTGGAACGGAAGCAGAGATGCTTTGCATCACTTCTGAGAGGGAATCTTTTAATAAATGGTTGAGTTCTTCAACATGCTTTCCTTCCCACCTTTTGGTTACTGCAATGTTGGGTTAATGAGTAACTTTGAAGGACGATCTACTGGAGATGACAGTGCTAAGCAGCCGCGGTGTCCCTGAGCTTTACTGCAGGCCATACATTACTTGATGATTCAAATTAGAGAATATTCTGAGTTATGGGTTCCAGGTAAGAAAGAGATGAACTGAGAAGGAAGGGTAGTTAGGGCAATTAGCGTATGATACATGGTAATGAATATGTATTACACATTTGTCAAAACCCATAGAACCATCTACACATAGTGTACCTTGAGGAAAGCTCTCAATGTTAGTTAACAAAATGAAACAACATTGGCTCGTCAGTTGTAACTGACCTTATTAATAAATAAAAGATGAAAAAATAGAGAATATTTGGGGGCAGAGAGTAAGAAGATATAGGTAATTCTCAGCACTTTCTGCTGAATTTCTAAACTTATGATTTCTCTATAAAAAAGTCTATTTTAAAGTGATTACTTTTATTTTATAGTCATGCAGAGACAAAGCACACGTGCATGACAGATAGGCTGAAAAAATGATGAGGATCATACCCATGTATCTAAAGACAAGACAGAAATATTGGAAAATAACCAAGACAAAAATGAGAAGGGCATCAAAGCACCAGCAGGAGCAGTAGGAGCATACACCACATCGAGACTTTGATCAAAGTGAAGATGTAGACAAGGGGTGTACATGGTAAGCATCCCCTTCTCTTGTGTCTTCCTGTTTATAAAGATGGAGAAATCTTGGTGCAACTAGACTTCCCCAAATGCTCTATTTCCCATGACTGCTGCAGTCACCATCCTGAAGTGCCATACATCATGCTTAATGATACAAAAATCTTTATTTTTTGCACAAACATTTTATTTTTTGCAGTACCGGGGATTGAAGTCAGGACCCTGCTCTTTCCAGGCAAGCGCTTATTCCACATGCACAAACACTTTTGATTGTGCAAGTTTTCTGTGCATGAAGTTTACTTTCATCTTAGGGAGTGGGTTCACATACACACACATCAGATGGCATGCATCTTCTCACTCAGCTCCTCGTGTTCTGCATCTTGACATCCCTTGTCATTTTCATTATTCTTGTTGTTTGTTGTAGTAATTATTATTATCTCATGTTTAGGACATTTTATGTTTACATTCATTGTGGGTGTTCAGTACAAGTATCGGACAGACCTTAAAGCTTTATTTCCCCTTCTCTTGACTCCACCCTTCAGCCTCTGTCTTGAGAACCCTTCTCACTAAGAAAGACAAATCTCCTTAAGTCCTCCTATTAATCCTTTGTTTTACTTTGTGTTTGTATTTACTCAGAAGAAATCTGCCATGTGACATTTAAATTTGCATATTTGATTTATTTCATATATATTTATATTCTATTTATCATGTTTGGTTGTCTTGAAGACCTTGTAGTTTGATCACTTAATTTCCTAATCCCTGTTTCAAATGTAAGAGAGTTAGACAATGTACATAATGTTTGTTCTGTGAGTTTTAGAGTTTTAATTTAACCTTACTGATTTTCTTGAATATTCCAAATTCTGGGCATTTATGCATTGCAAACAGTAATGCTTAACTTGTAGAAAAATTGCTAAAATTTAGTTCTCATTATGCGCATACTCCTCTAGGAAACCTGAGTTCAACTTCACCAATGCTCTGGTAACTGGTGTACATGTCTGCTTCTATGAGGTAATGCCTTTGGCCTTTTCTCCAAAAGATTCATGATATTGATACTTTGTAATTTGAATGATAGGAACATCAGCTAAGCAATTCTAGCTAATTTATTGTTTTTCAATAATCCCCCTTGGAAACCATTTCAACATTTGGCTCATGGACTCTAGATCACATCAGATATTCCTTTATTTCATACAGCTGTCTGTATGCTAGTTATTACACCTGAACTTGGATGTTCTGGAATCTATTTTAAGATACAGAAGACAAGAAATAGAAAGGAAGTGGAAACTTAATTTCTATAACCTAGGGTTTCATGTTTCAAATTGAGTACTAAAAGTAGTTTGAACAGCACAGAAGCCCCTAATGAGGCTCTGAATGATAAAAATGCACATTAATGCCACATGAGCAGGTCTGCTTCCTTCCAGTAACAAGCTATGTAATAAAGTAGGCTTTGTTAGCTACTTACCTAAATTTTAAAATATACAGCCTCTTTCTTCATGGGTTCATATAACGTATTGCTTAATGGGTAGCTGTATGTTTGCTCAAAGTTCTGGCATTAGTTATCAACGATTTGTTCCACTGTTTTTCATGTCTTTATTAGTAGTTTCTTGTTCAATTATTTTACAAACTGTATATATAATTGTAGATTTTTAAAAGTAATTCTGTCACCAAAAAATCACATAGGCTTTTCTGTGATACATAAAGCAAAACTTCACCTGGGATTATATAGCTATATATTTTTTTTCACAAAATGATTTAAAGGAGAATAAGCATGAATTTTTAAAATTATATAAAGTTTTAGTTGTAGCATAATTGTAGTTTAAATTTTAAAAATAATAAAAGAGTGTGTAACTATATAGGAATGAACATCACAAGAGGAATATATGACATGTATTTTTAAGTCCAGGATGGAAAATTTATTGAAATTTAGGTCATTGTCACAGTATCTAACCCCAAAGACATTTCCTCACACCAGAGCTTCCTGGAGGATAAGAAGCACTATTCTTTATGAGCAACAATATCATCTGTGATGATGCCCTTTATCACCAGGGCTATGAGCTGAGCTGCATCAGTGTGCTGGTACCGGAGAGGCTGCTCAGCAGTTTCCTGAGAGGTATTAAGAATACAGAGACACAGCGATGTTGTCCAACATACTAGTAACAGGGTAAAACTAGGAGTATAGTCCTAACAATAAAATAAGAAACAACAGCACTTAAAACTTTAGAAAATCACTTTATTCAGTGTCCCATTTCTGCCAGCACAAATACTGAACAGGAAAAACCAATTTTGGTGTCATCCTATAGTGGATCAAGAAAGATTAAACTAACTTTTAGAAGGCCACTATATTGCCAGTGGTCTATACACCAGTTGACTTTCAGTATCTGCTTACCACTGTGCCGATCTACATTCCTATGGGTTAGTTACTCCTCCCTGATTTTTTTTTAAAGTATAACATTCAATTTATTATTTTTCTCAGAGTTTTCTTCAGTCCATTCGGACCCAGCTCCTTACATAAGCTTTTCTGGAGGTCGTGGGGCAGCACCAGCAGGTCTAAATCGGGGTGGAGGTGTTTGGTCCTTGCGGGCTTCACGAGATCGATTTCTGACCACTTTGCTGTGAATGGCACAACTCACTCCGTAATGCAGCTTCACACGCAGCTTGGGAAGCACATAACAGTCGAAGACACTAGCTTCGGAAATGTCCCTGATGGTGGCGGCCTCCACTATGTTCCGAATGACAAACTTCTTAATGGCCTTATCCTTGGGTATTCACTGGGCACAGTTCGTGCAGCAAATAGGTTGCACATGACCGCGGCCCTGTTTGGCACGACCGTTGTTCCTTCTTTTTTTCGTCATCTTGGAAAGGAGGGCCCGAAAGCCCTCCCTGATTTATAGAGTCATTTCTAAAGAATATCTGTTTTTAAGGTCTAGAATTTATGAGGATTTACATATTTTTGTTTTGTTTTGTGGATCTGCAAATATTGTATGATTTTATTTTACTGAGATATTATTTAGTCTTGCTGAGAATTGAATAGAAGACTTTACACATGATAGGTAAGCATTCTAGTATTAGGCAACACCTGTAGCCATACAGGACTTTAGTAAAGAGAAAATTAACAATATTTGCAGAGAAAAGTGTTGTTAGGGCTTTTTGCATTTAAAGTATTAGTAACTAATACAGGCCATAGAATTAAAATAAGCTAAAGTGAAATAAGCTCTAGGGAAGTACCATACTAGTTAATCAGACTCGCCATTCTGCATGTGAAAAGGATTAGAATATATAGAATTATGACCAGGGCATGAGAGTTTAGCATATGTGGGAGGCCCCAAGAAGAATTATTTGGAGCATATTTCCCTACTAAATAAAAGAAATTCCATTTTTTTCTTAGAGAGGACTATAAAACATCAGTGTTTTATATGATTGTGGATACTGAGTAGATTTTCAGTATAATTAATGCTATCTAATCCCAGAATTTTTAATAGTAGAAATGATTTTGTAACTGTATCATGCACACATGCAAATACTGTGTATAATGTCAATGTTTGTACAATGAATTAATTTTGAAATTTTCCTGACTTTTTGATTTTATTAATAACAGTGGTTTCTACTCCTAATTTGAAATAACAGTACCTTCAAAACATATAATAAAGGCATAACTTCTAGTCTAGTGCACAGACACTCTAAGAAAGTATGATCAACAGACATAATTTCTGTATAAATTGTGTATGTGCAGCACTGAAAAAATGGCAAAGACCCAGCTTACTAATTCCTTCCTTCACTGCCCTTAATGTAAGTCATCTTCTCAAGTAATGAGGTGAAGATAGAAAATTTAATACTAATTTTTGTGGGCTACTGAAATCTTTTTTCACAAAAGAATGTTTTTATGATTTTTACTTAAACTAATACCAACTCACCAATGACATTCTTGAGTTTATGTACTTGAAACTAGACTATTTTAGTAGAAAAATTAAAACTTGCACTATCTGACATTGACCTTAGCCTAGAGCAAAATAATAAAACTTCTGCATTTTAAAGGTAAACGAACCCGGGCATGGTGGCACATGCCTGTAATTCCAGTACTCGGGAGGCTGAGGCAGGAGGATTGGTGAGAGTTCGAGACCAGCCTGGACTACAAAAGTGAGCTCAAGGCCAGCCTGAACTGCATAGTGAGACCCTGTCTCGAAAAAAAAAAAAGGTAAATGGCTTTTATGAAATGCAACAGTTCATTTTCTTTTTTGATAATTGATTTTTATTATATCTCATAGTTGAAGACTCAGTAAATTTAAGGATTATCTAAAATACATGTTCTTAGCCGGGCGTGGTGGCGCACGCCTGTAATCCCAGCACTCGGGAGGCTGAGGCAGGAGGATCGATGTGAGTTCGAGACCAGCCTGGGCTACAAAAGTGAGCTTAAAACCAGCCTGAACTGCATAGTGAGACCCTGTCTCAAAAAGCAAAAAAAAAAATAATAATAATAATAATAATAATAAATAAATAAAATTAAATTAAAAAAATAAAATACATGTTCTTAGAAGAAAACAGATTTTGACACTTTTTTGTAAATATATGTGTGGATTAATATCATCAGGTAAAGGAATTCCCTGTATAATTCCCCCCTGATAGCTGAAAAACTGATGATGCCAAGGGAGATGTAAGTTAGCACAAGTGCACCAAATACAATGGGAAATATGAATATGGGATTACTTTTGATACTAGAAAAGAACTTTTTCTCATATTTGTGTTAGTGGCCTTTGCTCTGCTATTGTTTGTCCAGTGCTTTTTGCTCATTGCATGCTTAATTTTCTCTCTTCTTCATATGCAGAATTTTCTTCTATATAAGAAGTACTAGCTGTGACACTAAAATAAATCTTACTTTCCACTTTTAGTGTAGCAATTTTACACCTTGTCCTTGAAGCTTAAATCTAGGCAGGACCCTTAATGAGTTGTCTGTTTTCCACAAGGTAATATCTGCTATACTGACATTTCAGAAAATAGCCTCAGATACATAACTGTGTCCTCAACCCTGAACTCCAAAAACAAATTTGGAATGTAAAAGCGACCTGCTTCCCTGCATCCTGCAGTGCTTCTGAGCCACTATGTTGTTCCCTGGACTGGGGCTTGAACAAATGTAAGTGAACTACTAACACCCTCCGCTACATGTCACTCATTTGTAGTTCTAGGAAAAACTTGATCAAGAATGAAATTAGATTTTAGAAATAGCAACTGTTAATTTGATAATGTAAGAGTGCTATTATTCTAGCCTTCTGACAAAATCCAACTCAGTGCCATTTCCCAAGTTACTGCAGTTCATTAGCAGAATAAGAGTAGCTCTGCCAATATAAATTTTTTAGATAAGTTCACCTTTCTTAAGGAGCAAATGAAAAGGGCAAGCATGGCAATTTCTCATTTCATAATGGGAAATTTATTCAAGACTTTTTCCCTCATTTATCATTGAAGACACATTACAATTAAAAGCCTTCATTTGCACATAAGTAGCCCACAAACTTCTTTTTTTTATTCCCTGGATATTTACATCATGTTTCCCTGATTTTATGTTTCATCTTTACTCCCTTCACCTATTAAGCAGTCTGATTCAGAATCTGTATTACCAGCAGCAGTAATAACAAAAGGATGGGGGAAGAATGATTTTCTGTAAATTCTGACCAGATAAGCAAAATCAAAATGAGAAAGCAACCCAAGTCATACAAAAAAATCTGTACTTCTACCATCTGCTGTTTCATAGAATGGTGATTAAAGAATCACTTCTATTATTTCTGATAGAAAACTGGAAAGAGTGCAACTATGGGGAACAGACATACATCTCAATGATTAATTATGTATTTTGTAGAATGCAGAATGTTTATTTCTTTAGTTAAAATATCCTACAGAAAAGCCTATGAATCCATGTTCTGTGATATCATGTCTTGTTTCATTTGTGTAGATGTGATCAGGTTACTCCTGGAATTAGAAGAAAATTCCATAGTTTTCATTAGGTTAATAGTTACTATCTTTGCAGTTAACTCTTACAATCCTGAAGTAAATACTTGCAATTTCTTAATTTATTTTTCCTTTGTAGCACACACATTTGTGTTTCACCTCTCAGTTTGATAAACTGAATTATGTGTACCATATTCTTAGGCAGTATGAGAATAGAGACAGGAAACTTGGAAATATAAATTCTCCTGCAAGTTGCTGTGATCTTAAAAAAGACTAAGAATTTTTCTGGGTTCCTACATTCTTATGAACGCTAAGTAAATATATATTTTATTGTTATTATAATTATGTAACCACCTATCAACTTAAGTGGTTGAGCTAATGATCTGTGAGATGATTTCTATACTGAAATCTATGACCACTTATTCAAATATATATAGTACCATTTTCATTATTTCCATTTATTTCATAGAAGAGCATTCACAAAAACCACTACCTTTGGACCCAGAACATGTAGCCTGGAACAAGCCCCAGATCCCAGACTTGACCCGTTACCCCTAACTCCAGGCCAGACCCCACTGCCATCCTGACTGGGCTAACTAGCAAACTCAGCCCTGGTCCATTTGCTGACTCATCAACAACTTGAGCTCAGATTCCACCCAACTTCCTGACCAGGGCTCACACTGGACAGGTAAGAGCTCTCTCAGCCCAAATATATCCCCAACTCAACAACTGACCAAACCCCGACAACACCCATATTCCCCACATGGCCATCCACTGTACCCACACAGCTGAACACCTTCTCAACACATGGGGCCTCGAGATAGCCAGCTGCCTGAGCTTCGACTCTCAGCCAGGCACATCTGTAGGGGAACAAGGTTGGTAGATAAAGACCCAAATTTCCATAGGTGCTAATTATACGTTCACCAAGGGCAGAGATCACTGCTACAAAAAAAGATAAAGACAAGGAGCAACATTCAATCCTAGATCCTAAGTCCACAAAAAACAAATACAGGAAAAACTACCATTGAAGAAAATGGGAATCATGCAGATCAAATCTCTGACTCAGTAGCAGCCAAGGTCGAAAGGCAAGTGCAGAAATGAATAGTGCAACTAATACCAGAGATAACATGTGAGGTAAAAAAAGAAATGTATGAAAAAATAGACTCAAATGGAAAAGCAACTGCAGAAATCTATAGAAGAAACAAGAGCAGGAATAACCCCTGCAGTTAAAAAAAAAAAAAAGACCTCTGTAAATCAATAGCATTTAAAGTAAGAGAACAACTACAGAAAGGTACAGAGGAGAACAGAGCAGAAATGTCTGAACTAGAGAGAGAAAGGATAACTATACTGAGAGACTTCAGTACTACTGAAGAAACATTGATTAAAAAAAAAAATAAGAGGAGAATAGAAAATTGATGGACTCCCTGACTGAGCAACATAGGAAAGAAATAGATTGCATGAAACAGTTTCAAAGAGATATACAAGACAATAACACAAGCTGGCAAAACCATATGAACTAAAGTGAAGATAGAATCTCACATCTTGAAGACACCATTGCAGCTACTGAAAAGGTAAGAAAGTATCTCTTAAAAACAACTAGGATACAGGAAAAAATAATTCAACATCTGCAAGATGATGCAAAAATGAACAATGTGAGATTAATAGGAATCATGGAGAAAGGAGTCAACACAAATGATATAAAAAGAATATGGGCAGAAGTAATAGCAGAAAACTCCCCAAATATGAGAAAACAATCAGACATACAAGTAAGTGAAGCATACAGAACCCCAAATAACATCAACCTGACTAAAAACACAACCAGACATATAACAGTCAAGATTCCAGAAATTCAGCAGAAGAATAGTATACTAAAATCTGCTAGGAAAAAGAAACAGATCACATTTAAAGGAAAACCCATCAGAATAACAGCAGATGTCTCTTCACAAACCATGAAGTCAAGAAGAGCACGGAGCAGAGTGCTTCAAGTCCTCCATGAAAACAAATTTCAACCCAGACTGCTATAGCTGGCAAAATTCTCTTTAAAGTATGAGGGAGAAGTGAAATATTTCCATGACAAGGAACAACTAAAGAGTTTCATGATGTCACAGCTAACCCTACACAGTATACTAAAAGATATTTAAGAGAAGGACCAAAATGACTCAAACTCAAGAAATAAGAAGAGAAGTATCCCACCAAACAGAGTACTCAATTAAAAACAGGAGAAAAAGCAGTAAACATTAATAAGTAAATGTCATATCACTCATAAGTCAATAGATTTCAGTTATACCCAGCAATGTAAATAGACTAAATTCACAATTAAAAGTAGTAGACTGGCAGAACGGATAAGGAAGCAAAATCCAACAATATGCTGTATACAAGAAATGTACTTAACTCACAAAGAAATTCACAGGCTAAAAGTGAAAGGATCGAAAATAATACTACATGATCCAGCACCTGAAAACAGAGCAGAGGTAGCAATCCTGTTTTCAGACAGTCTAAACTTCAAACTAAGACTGATCAAACAAAATAAAGAAGGCCACTCACTACATATTAGTTAGGGGAAAACATCAAGATGAAGAGATGACACTCATAAATATGTATGCGCCCAACACAGGAGCAGCAAGTTACATAAGGCAAACTTATACGACATGAAAAGTCTAATATCCAATACCACAATCTTAGCAGGAGACTTCAGCGTTTCCTTATCCGAAAAAGATAAGTCAAGCAGACAAAAATTTAGCAAAGAAGTAGCAGAGCTAAACCAGAATTTGAAACAAATGGAATTAGTGGACATACACAGAGTGTTCCACCCAACCACTACAGAATACACATTTTTTTCAACTGCACATGGGATATTTTCTAAAATAGACCACATATTAGCACATAGGTCATGCTTAAGTATATGTAAGAAAACAGAAATTGTTCCATGCATACTGTAATGAAATTGGAAATAAATGACAACACAAACCACAAGAACCCTAGAGATACATGGAAAATAAACAACATTCTTTTCAACAACCAATGGGTTACAGATGAAATTAAACAAGAAATTAAACAATATATTGAATTTAATGAAAATTCAAAAACAACCTACCGGAATTTATGAGATGCAATGAAAGTAGTTCTTAGAGGGAAATTTATAGCTCTGAACACACACATTAAGAAAACAGAATGGGAACAAATAAATACTCTCCTGGAGCACCTCAGTCGACAGGAAATGGAAGAGCAAACGAAATCCAAAGCCCAAAGACTGGAAGAAATTACAAAGATTAGAGCAGAAATTAATTTAGTTGATATAAAGAAAACAATACAAAGAATTAATGAATCAAAAAGCTGGTTCTTTGAAAGATTAAACAAAATTGATAACCCCTAGCTAACCTCATCAAAAAGAGGAAAGAAAGGACGCAAAATTCTAGCCATAAGGAGTGAAAAGGGTGAAATCACTACAGACACAGCAGAGATTCAGAGGATCATAAATAACTACTTTGAGAATCTTTAGTCTCACAGAATTGAAGACACGGATGAAATGGATAGATTCCTAGAAAAGTACAAATTACCTAAACTCAATCAAGAAGATATAACAACTCTCAATAACCCAATAATAGCCAATGAAATACAAAATGTAATAAAAAGCCTACCGACAAAGAAAATTCTGGGTCCTGATGGATTCAATACTGAATTCTACAAGAAATTTATAAAAGACTTAATCTCAATGCTCCTCAAATTCTTCAATGAAATTCAAAGGAACCAATCCTTCCAAAATCATTCCTACAGGCAAGTATTACATTAATACCAAAACCAGACAGAGATGCAACTAATAAAGAAAACTACAGGCCAGTTTCTTTCATGAACATAGATGCAAAAATCCTCAATAAAATTCTCATCAATAGAATACAACTAATTATCAAGATTATATGCCATGACCAGGTAGGATTCATCCCAGGGATGCAAGGATGTTTCAATATGTGAAAATTTATAAATGCAATATACTATATCAATAAATCTAAAGCCAAAATTCACAAGATCATCTCAATTGATGCAGAAAAGGCTTTTAACAAAGGTAAGAAGTTATTCATGCACAAGGTATTACAGAAAATTGGAATAGAAGGCCTTTACCTCAACCCGATAAAAGCCATCTACAATAGTCCATCAGTTAACATAATTCTAAATGGGAAAAAATGGAAGTCTTTTATTCTTAAATATGGCACAAGACAAGGATGTTCTCTATCACCACTCCTATTCAATATAGTTCTGGAATCATTAGGTACAGCCATTAGACAAGAAAGAAATAAAAAGAATAAGAATAGGTAAAGAAGAAGCAAAACTATCACTATTTGAAGATGACATGATAATCCACTTGGAAGACCAAAACACTCCACTAAGAAGCTACTAGAATTAATACACAAATTCAGTATCATAGCAGATTACAAAATCAAAACACAAAAGTCAATAGCATTCCTCTACCCAGATAGCAAACACTCTGTGAGACAAATTAGAGAAACAGTATGTTTTAAGATAGCACCAAAGAAACTGAAATACTTGGGCATTAACCTAAGTAAGGAAGTAAAAGACCTTTTCAATGAAAACTACAGTACTCTGAAAAAAGAGATCCTAGAAGATTTCAGAAAATGGAAAACTATTACCCGCTCCTGCATAGGAAAAACCAACATTGTGAAGATGGCCATACTCCATAAACTGTTATACAGATTTAGTGCAATTCCTATCAAAATACCATCAACATACCTCACAGACCTGGAGAAATTATTCCTAAAATTTATTTGGAACTAAAAAAGACCTAGAACTGCAAACACAATTCTGGGCAACAAAAGTAGGGGAGGAGGTATTATAATTCCTGAACTAAAGTTGTACTACAAAGCTACAGTAATAAAATCAGCATGGTATTCGTAAAAAAAAAAAAATAGACCAGAGGATGAATGGAATAGGTTACAAAATGCAGAAGCAAATACAAAGACACTGAGCTACATTATTTTTGACAAAGGGGCCAAACACGCTTACTGGAAGAAAGATAGCCTCTTTAACAGTGGCGCTGGAAAAACTTGTTCTCCACATGCCGAAAACTAAAACTCGACCCAAGTCTATCAGTATGCCCTAAAATAAAGGCAAAATGGATTAAAGACCTAAACATTAAAAGAGAAATATTAAATCTCCTGGAAGAGAAAGCGGGAGAAAATCTTGAAGACATCAGGATAGGCAAAATTTCAGGGATAAAAATCAAAACGCACGTTTAACACTTGAAGACCTCAACAAATGGGACCTCCTCTGGCTAAGAGGTTTTTGCACATCAAAGGAAATTACCAACACAGTGAAAAGACAACCCACAAATTTCGAAAAAATTTTAACTAATAAGTATTCAGACAAAGGTCTTCTATCTATTAAATAACTAAAAACCATTAGGGTTCCAAAATTCAAAGACCCAATCCAGAAATTAGCATCTTAGATGAACACATGCTTCTCAAAGAAAGAAATTCAGCAAGCCTATAAATACATGAAGAAATGTTCCACGTCACTAGCCATATGTGAAATACAAATTAGAACAACACTGAGATACCATCTTATTCCAGAAAGAAGGGCTACCATAAAATAATCAACCAGCAACAAATGTTGGAGAGGCTGTAGGGAAAGAGGATCCCTTCTCCACTAGTGGTGGGAATGCAGATTGGTGCAACCATTGTGGAAAGTGGTGTGGAGGATCCTTAAAAAACTGGAACTGGCAATCTCATTCAATCCAGCTATCCCCCTACTGGGAATTTTTCCAGAAGAACTAAAAACATCATATCGTAGCAGTATCTGTGCACCTATGTTTATACCAGCCCAATTTGTAATAGCCAAATCTTGGAAACAACCAAAATTCCCATCATTTGAAGAATGGTTAAAAGAATGGTATTTTTATACAATGGAATATTACTCATCTATAAAGAATATAAGCTGGAAGACTTCATATATTAATGGATGTATATTGAACATATACTCAAAAGTGAAATCAACCAGACCTACATTTGTAAATATTGTATAGTCTCCCTAGTGTAAGAACTTTTAAGAAGAAATAAAACCTTAACGGCATAACACAGTTGAATGTGTTATGGATTAAACAACAAAGTGACTGGAAGTAGCTAAGAGAGGAAACATAACAGGAGCAAAACCATGCACTTATATGCACAGGATGAGTCAGATATTGGTCCTAAGAACCTTCAAAAGGTTCATCACATTGATCATAGCACCATGCTACACTAAAACTATGCTTGGAATGCATGTCGTTCTCATCTTTTTGATGTGTGCTGCTAATAATGTAAATTCAGTTACTGTTACACTCTCTCTCAAGTAAATGGTTGGTCAACAACAAGTGTTAATGGAGAGTAGGATACTAGGCAAAATGCCATAGGCTTCTTATGCTACAATTTTGTACATCCTTGGATTTTGAAATGTCTGTGTAAAAATGTGTAACTGCTTTTATCACATTCTATAGATAGTTTAGAATATCAGTGATTTTCAGAAAATATCAATTTTAATCTAAGTCAAAGATGTTTGTTATTCAGAAAGCCAGTGATGTTAAGCTCAATTACCTATGTTATAGAGTAATAGTATCATGAAGCTTCTCTGCTGGAGGGTTGAGAATGTGAGTTAACAGATCAAAAATTGGGTAAAAAGAAGGGCTATAAGGATAGCCAATATTTTGGCCCAAGCCCTTCAAAGTCAGTAAGGACTCAGGACATAAGAGAACTTGTGCTTTAACATCCCATAATCAGAGGTGTTCCTAATTTTCTTTTCAAGGAGATTATGGAACCTCAGAGAAAAGGGATAAATGAACTATAGTGTGTCCTGGGAGAGTCACCTAGAGAAAAACATTATCTCAGTCTTTCACAGAAAGCAACCTTTTCAAGCAATGGCCATGACTCATCCCAAAGACTGACACTGACAACAGTTCTACAAAGCACTGTACATGGTTCCAAAGTAAATTCTGAGAGGATTTGTTTGACCTTGGGTGATGTAAAACATGAATGTTTGGTTATACAGGTCTTGTTTTAACTTGCCCTTTATCATCCAGCTGAAAAGCTTAATTATGAGGCATAAAATGCATAACTAGATTATGATGAGCTGTAAGATGCTTAAATCAACAACCTCCAACATTTCCAGTTTCACCGGTAACCCACTGCAATTATGAAACATTATACTATGTATACAACTACTTCCTCTCAGTTCAAAGAGAATATATTTTTTCTTTTTTTTCTTTCTTTACTAATATCAATCAGAAAATTCTTCATGTCCACACCCTGTGCTCTGTATTCCTACTATGAGGACAATATGCAATGTGTCAGTTATTGCAAATGTACTACTGTGTTGTGAAACTATCATATTGATATTTCTTTTTTTCTTTTTTTTTTTTTTTTTTTTTTTTTTTTTTTTTTTTTTTTTTTTTTTTTTTTTTTTGGTGGGACCAGGGTTCGAACTCATGACCTTGCACTTGCCCAGCAGGCACTTGTGCCTCGGAGCTATCTCCCCAGCCCTCATATTGATATTTCTTATTAAAAATAACTTTAAAAAGAAAATTAAAAAAACACTACCTTACACAAATAACTAATTAGACAATAGTTTTCCACATTTTGAAGATTATTCTAAATATATGGAATCTCATATAAATTTCTTTTTCATAAAAGATAAAGGTTATTTGCATAGCTTATCCTAAAGGTAACTTTCCCTAGGCATTATATAAGATCATGAATTTTACCCATGGTTTCAACAGTCAATTTTCTAAAGATGATAAGTAAAAAATTTAATTTGAAATTTCCAGTGTTCTTATTTGTACAAAATTATGTTACTATCACTAACTTTTGTCTATATTTCTCAGTTATATCTAGTGTTATCTCATTCATGGTTTTCAAAGCTTTTAAAAACCATAAAAGCCTATTTTAAAGACAAATTCAAGATATAGATGACTGTACAAATGGTGAGATATGCACTTCTAAACTTTTTTTAATGATTAAAATAGATTTATTGGGGAAATAATGCTACTGTGCCAAAGAGCCAAGAAGAGTGTCCCTAGTGGCAATCCCCTGTAAGCTGTCTCTTCCAGGGACTTTTATAGAGAAGAGATGAGAACTCAGTTAGGTATGAGGTGGGACAAAGACTATGGTCAACCAATGAGATTACAAATACCATTGCTCAGGTAAAATTGATTAAAGCTGGGATCCAATGGGAAGGCACATCACATAACAAGCAGGCAAGAACACAGAGTAAGGTCTCTTCCTGTTGGGTCCTGGGCTGGTGACTCTTTCTTTCAAGGTGATTGATACCTACTCAGAATATCAATCCGTGATGCCCCCACCCTTAAGGAAGTATGTAGCTGCTTTTGTTTACTCTTGTCTTGAGATCTGGCCCACGGCAGAGAAGTGTACTTTAGTTGTAAAGTCACCTTGTCTTCCATGTCATCCTTAAGGGCTTGGCCCTATCTGACTGCCTATAATATTTCTATCCAATTCAGCTGCTTACAACATTCCCCCCTGCCCTGTGAAGAAGTAACCCAAACTGCCATCAGGGCAGCATGGGCAATGACTACTCTGGCTTCTTCAGGCTGAAAGGGGTCATAGTTGTGAACCAGCAGTCAGAGATACTCTCCAGAAGTCCTCTGTAAAGGCCCTCAATAGACAACCAGGATTTTTATCTTGGGTAAGTAGAATGACGTAAATCTGGAGAAGACAAACCCAAGGAAACTATTAAACATACATGGGCCGAATAATGTAGTGATATAGAGATATAGAGATAAGACTGAAGACCGGTTGGTGTCCCTAGAAGTGGTGAATGATAGACAGAGCCCAGGGAGGCCTGCCTTCTGTTGCTCAGAAGTCCTCGAAAGCTGGCGCTCAAGGTTTCTGATGATGACTCATCACATGGGTGCCCTGTTCTTTGTTTAATTGCTACCTGACACCAGTTGTTGCCTCCTCCCCTGCTTGAAGTATTACCAGTTAGAATTTGTGTGAGCTCAGTGTCTGGAATATGCTGTATCTATTAAAGTAGTGATGTTATGTTCCTTAGCCATTTTTTTTTAAATGCTGAATAAAAAGAAGAGTTTTCTGAGGCTCTGGGTTCACTCTGAGAGAGATAAATCTCAGTGAGTCCTCTGAAGCTACATTCATTGGGTCTTCTTGTCGTTTCTTTGGGCACTGACACATCTTGTACAATAGAATAACATCAGCAGAATAATTACGAATACAGTCAAAATGACTTTTACCAACTAAACAGTAATAACTTTAACAAATATGACAAAGATAGGGCCCGGGGACCTCACCATTTTACATACCATTGATTTGATATCTAGAATTTTGGAGACATTACGGGAAGAATCTGGGAAGGTAATGTTTGGTAGGTCTATTAGCAGAGATCTCTTAAACACTTCAGAATTTTGCAGAGAAATATGTATCCGAATGTTTCGTCTCATCTTGCCTGTATTATCCTCCTGTGTGAAGGCTGGAAGGGAGATGCACCTCCCTCACATGGAGGTGAGCTGGGAAGACTTGTGGGGAAATTTTTCAGGATTTTAATCTGCGTTCTCTGAAATCTTGAAGGCTACAGGTAGTATTATAAAATCTAAAGCTGATACCAATTTGTAACTGACTTGCAAATAAGAAAGTCTAAAGTTCTAGATCGGACTTATGTCTTCGTAATAGTGAGAAGAGTGAGGACTATGAATTGGGATTCAAGCACAGCTGCACTGAACTCAGGGCTCATCCATTCATTTCCTCTGGGAAACCTATATACAATCTGTGAAAATATCTCAGGGGAGTCAGCTGTTACTTGAGGCCTATAAAAACTTCAACTTTGGCCTGAGGAGATAGCTCAGTGGTCTAAGTGCCTGACTGGCAAGAGCAAGGACCTTGGTTCGATCCTCATACCACATGCCATGAAAACCCCAGAACCCAGGTGCACAGTGACAGCCACCAAAACTAGACGTGGTCGTGTGTATACCTGTAATCCCAGCTCTGGGGAGATTGAGACAGGAGAATCACTACTAGTCCAAACTGCATAGCAGGGTCATGTAACAAACAAACAAACAAACAAATAAATAAATAAATAAAGTTAACAAAGAACTTCCAACTTTAACCATCTTTGAAACATAATTCAGCAGTTAAATTAATGCCTTAAATCGCATATTCTACAAACAAGTTATTTTTACAAATTAAAATGAAAAATATCCTATTAAAGAGAAAAGATAAGACATGAAATCAACTAGAGTTGCCATCTAGGAGAAAGGGAAGCAGATTACCAACTAAAGAAGTTTAATAACAATAGAAAATGGAGATAAGATTTTTTTTTTAAGAATTTTTTATTTTATTTATTTATTTTTTCTTGTTTCAGAACCTTTATTTGTTTATTCACTCATTTTTATGGCCGGCTCAGCCCGCCCCGAGGGCAGGGCTGGCATAGCATGTGGTGCCGGGGATCGAACTGTGGTCCCTGAAGCTGCCCAAGGTTTCCCAAGCAGGTGCTTTAGACCACCGAGCCATCCCGCCGGGCCCCAAGATTTTATTTTTTAGGCCAGTAATATAGCTAAATGATTTAAAGTGCCTGCGTAGGCAAGCTTAGACAAAGTGTTTAGGGACCAGGGTGGGATCCCCAGCACTGCATTCCATGCCAGTCTTGTCCCTGGGATGGACTGACCTGACCACAAAAAAAAAAAAAAAGATTTTGATTTTTTGAGTCCTATGTAGAAGAGTCTTCATGTGGCCCCGTTACTAGCATAGTGTCCAGTTCCACTCCTGCCAATGCACCTCCATGGAAGCTGCACTTCCATGTGCACAGATAATGTGAAAACTACATTTTGTATCATCATCACACAAAAAAGAAATTTTAGTTTGTAAAGTTAACACACAAGGCTTAATTAAAGTATAATAAACTCAGCTGTTAAATGGAAAGTTCTATCTACACTTACACAGGACTTGCAAGTGCTCTGAGAATTTAAAGCTGGAAATTTTTCTCAAGACTTAGCATTATGTTACAGTGCTCCAAATCAATGTGTGTGCCTCCAGCAAAATCAAGTAAAAGACAAAATATTCTTGCAAGACAAGGGCACTTAGAAGGGATAGAAGGTTAAAATGTGGATTTGTTGTGAAAAAGTATGTCTATAGTACATCCCAAAGGGAAAACCTACTTCAGAAGCAAAACCAAAGCAAGCAAAATTCAGAGATTAGTTAAGACAGAAAAATTTGTGAACTATACTGTGCTAAGTTTAGCTTCACTTAAATGGAGAAGACATTATCAGAGCAAGAGACTGGAGTGATTCAAGAAACAAAATCAAAAGGCAGGAGAAATCACCGTAAACTCTAGTCATCGCTTACTTTTAGTTTCCCCAGATATTTTTGAAAATACATTTTAAAAGAATTTGATTGAAATCAACAAGCAATTAAGGTTTGTTATATCGTGTTAATTGCATATTTTTTCAGAAAGCATCAGATATACATATTTTAAAATCATATTTAAATTAAAGAAAGTAAACAAATAGACTTTACCTTATTTATATGCAAGAAGAGGGAAATATATTTTAAATATATTTGATTTTAAGCAAAAAGTCATTCAAACAAGCTTGAGATTCTTGATACAAAATTAAACCAATTTATTGAAACATTGTTCTATTTAGTGCATGGTCTACTTCTGTACTCAGATAGTCCAAATTCAGCCAAAATGCTTCAATTATTCATTTAACATAGCATTCCATTTATTTAACTTTCATATTTACTTCCATGGTAAAGGAAGTAATATCCAGCTGGTTTCAATTAATTTATACTTAACTACTGAAAATGTTATTATATTTTATATGAAAACACAATTTTCTTTAAGCTTTTACTACACACCTAATAATGGAAAACTAGATCTCAGTATGAAAAAAAAAAAGTAAAATTTAATCTCAAAAGTTCTGCACTCAGTCCTAAACAGAGCAATAATGCAATTCAAATTAAGCACCTATTTTCTAGGACATTCCTGTTATTGAAGAACTTACCCCCATCAGATTAACTGTGAGTAATGTGTACTTTGAAATACAGATTTAATGACTCACCAAAAAAGTTGCAATCCATTTGATAAAATGACTTCTCCACTGGTTAAATACTTGGTTCTGACACACAATGATGAGCTTGAAGACCCTGTGGAGACCCTCAATTCTGTCTTGTAGCACTGGCTTCATATTTGCAAGGGAGCTTTCATCTCCTTTTTTAAAAATATTAATCTTAAAATTCCAAGAACCCTGACACTAAACATTAAGCATATAAAAATAAGGGCTTTATTTAAAACTTTCATCTATGAATGTCTACATAAGCATTACATGTATCTGCTTTCCAAATGATATCAAGGTGTTTATATTTGATGACCATTAAGTTGCAATTGCAATCACCAAATGTTATAGAGAGCCATAGTTTGACAAGGCCACACTATTAAGTCATTATTTCTAGTACTACATATGCTTGAGGCAAATTTTCCTGCCACGAATTTAATCTGTCTTTCATAATGTATGGGCTTGAATATCATAGGTATAATTGTTACCTAATTTTGTCAACTTGAGTAAGAAATGCCCAACTAAATTGATGTAACTCAGTTGTGGGTGAGGAAGACCCACCCTAAGGAGAATTGCTGCCAGATGGTATAAAAAGGAATGCAGAAGGAAGACTCTCTTCCTGTTTCTTACAAGAACCTCCAGGCTTTACGTTGCCCACAATCTCGAGCCTGTGGTGCTCATTAGTTCCAGATCCATATTCCTAGGATCTTCTACTCTGAGATCCAGACCTTCTCCTGGATCCTATGGAAATCCAGAGCACATACAGGCCTTTCACACATTTCTACCCCTGACTTGGGGTGTCCATTGTAAACTACTCATAAATTCTTACACAAATGTGTATCTTGCATTAAATCTGTTTCTGTAGTAAACACTGAGTATTATGGTTGGCTTGAGCCTTACATGCTAAATTTATTCTCAGACATAATCTCTGTGCTCCCTGCAATACAATAAAATAGTTGATTGCCTGACAACAAAACTGCGAGATTTTTCACACATAAAAATAGCTTTCTGAACTTTTGTTTAAGGGTAAGAAAGTCTGGCAATATGAGGCTACAATATTTTAGGACAACAATCAGCGGAAGCTTAAGAGTAAGTCATTTCTTTTCTAGGATGCTGCAGTCACCTCTATACCATGCTGTTCTTCAGTTGTAAAAGTACTAGCTATTATTCATTGTTTAGGCACTGTACTTTTGTTTTAGAACATTTTGCTTTGCTCATTCTATTACCACCTACTTTTTGCATCTTAAATAGTCCTAGCAAAAGGGCTATGAAAGACTTTTCTGCTTTATCTCTTCAGTCTCTTCCCGTGAAATTCACACAACCCTCTTAGCCATTTACTGTGTTTATTGCTCAATCACAAAATTGTTGTTATTTGCTGGATTACATTGTCATACATATATCATGTATTTTCTTCTCTCAGGGTACTGTAAATCCTAGGAAAAATGAAATTATGCCCTATTGAGTATTTGTATTCCTAGTTTTCAAACTTTGTTCCAGACACATATGATTCCCAATAAAATTTTTGGTGATACTACTATTGATGGCACTGTTAGTAGTAAAATTCAAATTATACTCAAATCACTTTCTCTACTAATTTTCCTATATACTTGAGGTAATAGGAGTGTCAGTGTTATCTAGGAATATGGACACTTCAGTAAAGTTTGAAGTAATGCATAATTTGGATTCACAAGGTGGGTTTACAGCCAGCGGCCACATACAGAGTCAGTTGTGGAAGACTTCAAAAGGGCTGCCTGTGTCCTTGAGACTCAAAGGATCCAATCAAAAGTCAAGCATCTGGACTGCACTGTGTAGTCTCATATGAGTCCATAACAGGATTCCTAAAGGTCTGTGTGGGAAGGCTGAAGAGTGCACTGGAAGCCAGGAAAAGAAGACACAGACTGACACTGGAGCTCCCCAAAGAGACAAAAGCAAGCCTTTCTTCTTTCCCATTTTTGCACTCAGGCCACAAATTTATTGGTTCTTCTGCTAGGCCATTCAGTACCTCCCAGGACTATGCTATGCCAGTTAGTTGGACATCTCTTTTTTAAGTTGACATAATAGTTAATCATGAAAAGTATTATATTTTCACCATGAGAATGTTTCAAATGCCTAAAAGAGGGATCTTTGGTGGCCTTACACATTTATGCAGAAAGTCTTATCATTTAGATGTACTCCTGCTACCCTTCAGACTTACTAGGTCTAATCTTGTTATTTAACCTAAACAACTGCAGAAACAGACAAGAATATAAGGGGGAAAATGGTACAAAATAGTTTACAAGATAGGATTATAACACTTGAAAAAACAATGCAAAGTAAATTATCCTGAAGGTGTGATTCCCTTCAGAATATATATCCTACCATATAACAGGGAAGTGGAACCTAGATAGACCATAAACCCACTGGCTGAAGGAAGCAGAAGGCAACAGTAATGTTGTCTAGGTGCAGATGCTCAGCATCCCAAGATGTGAGGGGTATGCATGCCATCCTGATAGGAGAGCAGACATAATCACTCACCACTGATCTAGCTGCCCATTAAACAGTGGATGAGGGTGGAGGCTCAAGATCGCAGAGCCAAAGTGAAAGCCAAGAAAATCTTGATGCCTTGCAGAGACTTGCCATAGGCTCCTTGAATCAAAAAGGGCCGAAGTGACAGAAGAAATGTAAACTGTACATTTTAAGAATTCAGTGGCATATCCCTTCCTCAATCAGTGCCTACTGAGCCACACAGACACAGGGAACAAATTAAGAACAGAAAAAGTAAACAAGCAGAGACATCTATAGCTGTGTGCCACTGTGGGGAGACAAATTGTCATTCAATTTAAAGCATGTTGGCATGATGAAAACACAGTGCAAAGGAATAGAATCAGAATTGAGAGTTCATACAACGTTCTTCCCACAATATCTACTTTTGAATCAAACAATACTTGTTAAGTGTACTCAAAACAAAATGGTCAACAGAAACCAATGTCTCTTTTCTCCCCTCAACCACATGACTTTGGGTAACACTAGATAGTCTATTTAGCAAGGAGAATTCATCTAACTATTCTAACTATGCTCAAAGATCTTGTTATAATTAAACTAACAAATGGAAGAGTTAAGAGAAATAATGAAACTGGAGAACCAAACCAGAGTTCAAAAAAAAACTTTAAGACAGTAAACCTCTGAGATGTCTCAATGGAGTAGAGACGGCCAATGAGCACTGTGCTCAACTAGAAAACCTTACAATCACCTAAACTCTTAAGAAGAAGGGTATTGAAAAATAGCAAGGAAAAACTCATGTATCACATATTTCTTATGATTAACATAGTCTAAAAGACAACAGACATGTCTATGTCTAGTTGTCCCCTCAAAGCCTCATGCAATCATGGGTGGGGACTTCTAGAGTTTGAGACCTGAATGATGATCCACTGGGATTATGCTTTAGTACTGATGAGATTATGGTCTGAGTAGTGCTGGGAATTATAGGTGTGGCCTGAGGTGGATAGGCTAAGGCAGGGAGCCTGATGTAATTTAAAAGAGAGACAGAGATAGACTCGCATTGTTGCTCTCTGCTACCTTGGTTGGTCAGTTGCCTCTGCCACCATTGTTGCTGTTCCACCGTCATGAACTGGATGGTTTTTGCCCTGTTCCACTCAGCCTTGGGCCAGCTGAATATGAACTGAAACCCCCACGAACTGTGAGATAAATAAACCTTTCCTTCCTTCATTTTGGGTGTTGGGTATTTGTCTCAGCAACGAGTAAAAAATAACTAAGACAGACAACATAACTAGTGTCTTAAATGAAGAAACTACCCACTTTATCCAATAAAAACATTCTTCTAAATTATATTTTCTGTCATGTTACCAACTGATGGAAATAACTGAAAAACTCACAGAAGTCTATGAGACTTTATGTAAGTACACCTTTCTTTTCTTATGCCTTTCAACTCAATAAATGTTTAAATAATAAGCTAGAAAAATTTATTAACAGAGCCGGGTGTGGCGGCTCACACCTTAATCCCAGCACTTGGGAGGCTGAGACAGGAGGATCAGTATGAGTTCGAGACCATCCCGGGCTACAAAAGCGAGCTCAAGGCCAGCCTGAACTGCATAGTGAGACCCTGTCTCAAAAAGACAAAAAAAAAATGTATTAACAGGATCATAAAATATATGTGTAGATAAGGGAAGAAATGGAGCACTACTGTTATAAAGTTGATATATTTTTCTTTTCTTTTATTTATGTATTAATTGATATTATGGCCAGCTCAGCCTACCCTAGGGATGGGACTGGCACAGCATGTGGTGCTGGAGATTGAACTGTGTTCCCTGTAGTTGCCTAACCTTGCCTAAGCAGGAGCTTTAGACCACTGAGCTATCTCGTTGGCCCAAGGTCAATATATTTTGCTGGAATTAAATCAGTTCTAATTTAGTGTAGATGATGGTAATTTCAATATATTTATATTATAATCTCTAAAATTGACTAAAGTGTTATACATTAGCAAATTAAAATGCTATATTAATAAAACTTCTTAATACATTTTTAATTATTGCTAAATTCTAAGTCACCCCAAAACAAAAGCATAAAGCACATGAAAAAACTAAAATAATTAAAACACATAGAGACAATTCAATACTTACAGCTATTAATTTCAATATTTCAGTCTCTATAATTGATAGAGCAAATAGCAAATTAGTAAAGATGAAGCAATACTACTGATCAAACAAGGTACCTGACTAATAAAAAATATTCAACCCATAAGATTATTGGATTTTTCAAAATAAAATAAAAGTAGAGCACTGTGAGAATAAATGATTCACAAGAGCATAAACAAATGTCAATGTGCTCAAATGCATCCTGTGAATTATTCCTGATCACTGTAGAATTAAATTAGAATCAAACCTAGAAATAAATGCAAGAAATACTAAAATACAGAAAATAAGAATGAACACTTAACACAAGGATCAAAGGAGATATTATAAATGTAGTAAAATACATTAAAATAAAATACAAAATAGTACAACTTTAAATATTGCTTCTAATAAGAGGATACCGGAACTGAACTAGGTAGAAGAGTTAAAAACTCAAGATTTTAGAAGTAGGAGAGCAAGATAAAGCCAGATAAATAAAATGACAAGACCATAGTAAGGACCAATGCAATTTTAACAGATTTTATAGATAAAAGATATTTATTTGAAGAAAAGCAAAGGAAGAAAGGGCAAGAAAGGGAAACTGATATTATCAATATCAGAAAGAGAAGGAGATCATAAATGGAGATACTAGTTGCATACAGAAAGTACTTCTAGGGGAAGTTACAGAACAGTTAAATAAATAGAAGTACACATTTTAATGTATGTTTATTATTAAATTGGGGGATTTAATATTACAGTAGTTTATTCTAAATTTATGCATAGATTGAGAATAATCTCAAACATAATGCAATAGGATAGTTATCAAAATTAAAAGGCTTATTATAAAATATACATAAAAATGAAAGGATCAAGACTAACAAAATAATTCTAAAAGAAGCAAAAGTCAGAGGACTTAAAATAACATTTCAAAACCATTTCAAAGCTACAGGATCAAAAGTGTTGTTTTCTTAATAGAAAGAGAATAGGCCCACACATACATGGTCAATTAGTTTTCACAAAGAAGCCCAAGGGAATTCAATAAGAAACAACAGTATTTTCAGTATATGAAATACTCATGTGAAAACAAAAAAAGAAAGCAAAACTTGCTTAAAGTATAATACTAGGCAACACATAAAAATTTCTTAAAACACAATTGTATAGCCTAAAAATATGAAGCTGGTAAGAGAAATCACAATAGAACATTGATTTTAATTATGATTAAGAGAAGATACCTCAGATAAATAGAAAATGTAGAAATAGTTCTTGCTAGTTTTAGCTTTATTAAAAGTTTAAAGTTTTGTTTTTTAAAAGGCATCATTAACAAAAAGAAAAGGTGAGCTAAAGAATTAATGAATATTAGGCTGAAGGTAGAGCTCAGCAGCCTAACAGCCTGGCTGGCAAGCATAATGTCCTGAATTTAATTCCTGGTACCACACAGCGAACCTGCAGGGAATGCCAGGCATTGTATGTTGGCTACGGAAACTGGTCCAACTGGCACATGCTTGTAACCCCAGCACCTGGGCATCTGAGACAGGAGGTTCACTAGTAGTCTAAACTGCATAGGGAGACCCTGTACCGAAAGAATAAAAATTAATTAATTAATTAATTAATTAACAAATATTTCCAAAATATTCAAGAGCAATTTTATTTAGAAAATAAATTACATACATAAAATTCAACAATATAATAGAAAATTAATTTAAATGGGCAGTTAACTAAAGATATACAAGCCAGGCATAGTGATGCAGGACTATAATTTTATCTACTGGGACGTATTAGTAATACGTCCCAGTAGATAAAATTGATATTATTACCCGTCCTAGAAGAAAAAAAAAATGCTAGAAATGTTGCACAGTGTGTAGGAACTGAATATATATATATATATATATATATATATATATACATATATATTGTTCATATATTATATATTTATAAATTTATATATTTATGTTAACTATATCTTTATGTTTCTCTGTCTTTATTTAGAAATATGAGTGTTATGCATATAAAGCACAAAAGCACAAAGTGATATATGCTTAATCATTAGTCATTAAGGAAATGAGAATTAGAGAATTATAACCACTATGAGCTATTACTCTGTTCCCCCTGGAGAACTAAAATTAAACATCATAGCAATAGCAAATGTTGGCAGATGTTGAAAACCTGTATTAATCATTAATCATAAAGTGGTATTTGGACTGTAAAGTGATATAACCAGTTTGGGAAGCATTGTAGAATTTTTGTTTAAAGTTCAACAAACACGTAATATACAACCAACAGTTCCATTTTTTGTAATCTTCTCAAGAGAAATTAAATCACTCTCTGCACAGTCTTACATGTAGGCATTTACTCAGAAAAATAAAATCATAGTAGCTACAAATTACAAACCATCCAACGTTTATGAACAGGTCAATGCAAAAAGAACCTGTGGTACAGTCAAACAATAGACTTGTCAGCAAGGAATCATAAAGGAATCTGGCAGGAGTATGCTGAGAAGGCTGTCAGACATAGAGGCTACATTTCTATGCTTCTATTGTGGTACATTTGCAGAAAAGAAAACTTTAATACTGAATTGGGAGTTATTGGAAGGATTGACTGAAAAATATGGAAAATTTTTATGTGTTTTTCATAATTAAGTTTATTGATACAATTTAGATAAACAATCATATTCCGCACAAGAACTTTGGACCTGTGTGGGATACATTTTAGTTCTCCCATCCTTCTCGCTTCTCTTCAAGCCCTCTTCCCTCTTCCCTTTACCCTTCCTTATTTACAAAATTTTCTTTCCATTTTAACTTTTTTTCTCACTTTTTCTTTTTACTTCATTCCCCACCCAATTCCCCTTTATCTTTGAATAGTGACTACCTATTTCACAATATCTGTTATATATTTTGGTTCGTACTTACACTTTCAGTTTCTCACATAGAAAAACACAGTATCATTTTCACATGTGTCTTATTTACTTCAGGTGAGAATATGCTCTCAAGGTTCACTGATTTAACTAAAAGCACTTTAAGTTTTTCCTTCTTTGTGGCTGTGTAGCACACGATTGCACAAAAACCACCATGTTTCCCTTAAATTCATTTATCAGTTGGTGGGCATCTGGGCTATATTCAAGGTTAAGCTATTGTAAACTGTGCATCTGTAAACATGGGCATCCAGGTATCACACTGGGTATTATACCTTTAATTCTCTTGGGAAGACAACAAGAAGGAGAATGGCTGGATCAAATGGGACCTCTAGTCCTAGTTCTTTAAGGACTTTTCACACTGACTTCCATAGTGGTTGTACCAGCTTACACTAAGTTATACGTTGATGGAAACAGTGCAAATCTAAGCTAAGGCTACAGCTATGTAGCTGTGTGTAGTCACAACAGATGAGCTCAGTGCATTTTGATGGACTTCATACACAAGGAGCCTAACAAACGTTACACAGTTTTTTGAAAATATATTCAAACTTGAGATTTTATTTATGATTTGTTCATTTCATTGAAGGATATATCCTAATGGAAACCTAGATCACTGGCTAGGACAAAAATACAAAATTCATTAATAGCACAAGGTCATAAGGGGCAAAACACTGCAACAATATTCAAATTTTCTGAGGCAATATTCTTTGTCATGCTCCACAAACCCTCAGATATTCAGGCATTAACAAAATATTTATGACTAAATATGCTTCTTTTGAAAATATTTCCAGAAATAAGATTGAATTTGATTTAAAAATAAATGAAAATTTGGTATTATACTAGTATCGTAAATTATGTTACCTATGGAAGCTAAACAATAAAATACAAAGGCATATTTCAAATACATACATTCTTAATGTTAATTCTAAAAATATTAATGAAAACAAACCAAAAATCCAAGTTAAAACTTTAGAAAAGATGTCTGCCCCAAAAAGCAGGTATGTTAGGACATGGCTGTCACCCTAGAAGTGGAAGGCTGAGGCAGGTGGTAGACCTAGAGCACAGCGCGAGTCAAACTTGGCCTGAGCTACATAGCACAACACTGTTGGAAAGAAAAATAAATATATAAAAAATAACCAAATAGTATTTAATAGAAAAATATTATCACTACATGAAAAGATGTTAATATCAAGAATATTTAAAGTGTAATACAACTAATATGGCTCTGGAATCCTATAAGGGGCCTTCGGACTGTCAGACTCTAGAAAGAAAAAGATAACACATAGAAACTAAGGCTTTGAAGGAGTTTAATAGAGGTCATTCACAACAGACACAAGCAAAATCTGAGAATAGCCCCAGAAGCATCTGGGCCTGTAGGAAGCCCCCTAAAAGATAAAGGGCAAGTGTGGGGTTGCGCCCTGTGCTCCCCAGCTCCTGCCACCAGCAGGGGTTGCCTCAACACCTCCAGGGGGTGCTTCCTTTCAGTGTAACTCTGCAGGAAGTCAAATCTCAGGTTGTAAGGTGTTAAACGATACAGTAGGGTGGATGTGGGGGGTAGACTCAGTGCTCCGTGCAAAGCTGATGTAATTTTACAATATTCCACTATTAGGCATAAACCTACACAATCTATCAGACCAGGTATACTGACATGAGAAGATTTCTTGGGGACAGCAAGCACTCTGACTGTCTGGAGGACCACGACAGTAGTGAACAAGGGCAAACAAGAGACTTCATAGGATCTTTATGGAGCATGGTCACGGGGTGGGACAGCCAGCTCATAGGCGGGGGCTATTTTTCCTTCTCGCCATTTAATTCTGCTTAGGTCAGAGGGAAGTAAGCCCAGACCAGCATGGTGCAAAGGGAAGTGAGCAGAGATCAAAGTACAATATAGGGCAGGGTTGGAGTTGGGGTTGGGTTTGGGGCAGGGTGCCTCAGAAACCAAGACTGGGAGTGTTTGGAGCAGGGTTGCCGGGAAACTTTGAGTCCTAACCCATCATCCACAAGTAATTTGACAGTATATGAGAAAAGTCTCAAAAATAATTACTTCACTCGGCCTGTCATTTCTACTTATATGAATTCATCCTAAGAAAAGCTGAAAGTTTATGAAGGTGACGCCTGTCATAGAATTATTTACTATAAAATATTTGAAGAATTATTCAACATTAAAAACCATATGTCAGGCATGGGGGCACATGCCTGCAATCTGAGCATTTGGGTGGCCCAGGAAGAAGAATCATCACAAGTTCAAGACCAGGCTGGGCTATGAAGCAAGTTCAAGGCCAACCTGAAATGCAGAGTGAGACCTTGTCTCAAAACAAATACATAATATAAAACACAGATAAAATGTTAACAAGTATACATAATCTATAAATGCATAATGACCTGGAAAGCTGCTAAATTAATCAATTTAGAAGACGAAAACTAGTTAAACAGTTGCACAGTACACTGTGGGCTGAATCTTTAACTGTTCAGTCCTGTGTGGTCAGCGTCTATAATAGTGCCTAGTAAACCTTTAAGCTAGAAATGAAACTTATGTAAATATATACGCATATATGCATAAAGATAAATTCAAACACAAATGCTCATACATTAATAGGGTCTGTCTTTGGCTGGGACAGTTGAGGATGATGTTGGGTACTATACATTTTTACTGCTTAAAGTCTTGGCTAGTATACTGAAAAATCACTTTAAAAATCTAATCTAAGCCAGGCACAGAGAGGCATGTCTAGAATCCCCGGAGGACTCAAGTTCAAACCGAGCCTGACAAGTTAGTGACAGTGTGACCCTGTCTCAAACAAAAAGTAGAAATGAAAAGAAGAGAGTTGGAGATGTAGCTTAGTTCAAAGGCCCTGAGTCCAATCCCCAGGACCACAAAGAAAAAAAAAATCCTTTTCTAATTTTTACAGCGTTTTGATAAGGACTCTTAAACAGTGTAAGGAATCGGCGAGGTCTGTGCTGTTTTATCCCAGGGAGGTGAGTCGCTATCTTCTGTAGAAAGTCCCCTAAGGAAATGTAAAAAAGAAGATTAAAATCTCAGGAAGTAATGCGTAAAATCTTGCTTGTGTTTCCACCAGCCTTGAAAACACCTACCAGACAATTATAATTCTGAATGCTCCCTGTGGTGTGCGAGGCTGAGGCGCCCTCTGCGTTGGTGGGAGTCCCCTTTGCTCTGGTGCCTCTCCCAGACTCCTGTCTCTGCAAAGTATAAAGTAGCTCACAACGCAGTGACCCAACCACTTTTCATAGAGGCTCAGGCTCAGTTGTTAATGGAATCCTTATAAACACTTGCAAGCATAAAGGTGAAGAACTCTAAGGAGCTGTAAAAACCTAGGACAACTTTTTTGTTTTAAAGCCAGGGAAAAATGAAACAGCATTGTATTCCACTGTGCAGCTAGGACAAGGGGTGCAGGCTGGCATGTCCTTGCGCAGTGTGTTAGCCCTTGTGGTGTCAGAAAACAGTTCAAATTGACGCTGTCAATCAGATAGAAACCAAAAGCTAAGTAACACTAGCAAGCAAACTGACCTGGACTCTTGGAATCAGCCTGCTTTGCACCTGAGGTCTGCTGTGTCCTGCCAGGCTTTGGTGGCCCTGGGCCTGCGCTGCATCGGGGCTGGGCATGAACTCCGACTCTGTGGCCTCCAGGCCCGGCCTGATTCCAGTTTTGCTTCCCACGAGCTCATAGCCCATCGGGTTCACGTGACTGTAACAGTTTCAAGCTGTTCTTGGGAGGTGGAAGCCTCTTGGAAACCAGAAATGTGTCTTTGAGGGATAGAGAGCAGAGCGTGCCTTCTAGGTTCAAGCAGTGCATAGGAACCACAGGAGACAAACGTGGGGCGTAACACTACGGATGACAACACACAGCCCATGAGTGACAGTGAGAACACAGACTCAGAAAGGGCGCCAGGCCTGTCCTAGCAGGGAAACTACAGCCCGAGCTGGGCCAAGAACGCTCCTGAGAGAGACTGCAGGCAGGTGCCTTCCCCTCCTAAGGGAGGCTCCGCCTGCTTCCTGAGCAGTTCTATGTCAAAAATTGAAAGGGCATGCAGGAGGGGGGAGGGAATGTAACCTAATGCAAAAGTGGGGTTCAGTTTTTCTACCATAAAGAAGCCTTACCTGTGTATAGATTTGAATTTGATAGGAACAGGCTCACATTTTGTATAAAAAATGAAATCTGCAGTTTGAATATCACAGAAAAAGCCCTGAAATAAATTCCCTAACCCTAAGCCTAAAAGGGGTACTGGGAAGAAAATGTGTGAGTGATAATGTACATGAAATCACTGGGTATAGGTAAAGAAAACAATGAGAGAAAAACTAAAGTAAAAAATGAGTATAGAAATATGTAGCGTATGCAACCGGTAGTTATTAAAGTGACCATTGTGAGGCTGGAGGGAGTAAACTGAAGTGAAAGCTCCATCTGCCATTCCTTGGAGGCACTTAAATTAAATGAAGGAAAAAAATAAACAGTGGAAATAAAAGTTCAATACTAGGTCTCATTTTAATGGTAAATGAAATAAAAGCAATTAAAATCTCAGTTGACAGGAAGTTTAAAGGTTTATTATCTCAAATGCAGAAGAAAATTAAAGAAGTCCTTCTCTTCCTCCTGCTCTTACTATAAAGGCTAAATACACAGCTGCAAATGGATATCACACACCTAAGTATTATTAGACCAGTAAAGATATTATTTAATGTGCAAAACACAATGTGGAACTGGATTTCCCCTCACAGGATTTCTCCTTACACCAGAGGATGGGAAGGGGTTAAAATGTTAAACATGTAGGGCTGGCCAAATAGCTCAGAGGATTAAAGCACCTGCAAAGAGGTGCAGAGAGCAGGAGTTCAACCCCTGGGCCTGCCATGCTGCGCTAAGAGGGTAACTGAGCCTGGGCATGGTGGAGCACACCTGTAATCCCAGCTCTTGGGAAGCTGGACACAGGCAGATCACTGAGTCCAATCTAATAGTGAGACCCTTCCTGAAAATATACAGAAAAAAAGGTAAATGCGCAGCAGGAAGAACAGGCTGTAGGAATTTCCCCCAATCTTGTCTTGGGTGTTGAGCTGATTATCTGAATACCAGTGGTAATGGTGGACATTTGTTCTTCTGTAGCATTTAATTCTTGCTTGAGTTGACTTCCAGATATCAATGAAAGAAAGCATTTCCCAATCATGTCTGCAGTTATTGTGTGTGTGTGTGTGTGTGTGTGTGTGTGTGAATGAAGCAGTGTTATAATGAAGAGTAAACAGCAGAGCCTTTTGGGGCAACAGACCTCACCAGCAAGGTACCCTGTATTTTTTTTATTCTTTTTGTAGGACTTGCAGGATGCATTCATCAAAATTAAGGGCTATCTCTGTTTCTCCCCACTCTAATTTATCCTTCAATGCACTTCTGCTTCTGTGAAATTGTAGTGGCTCTGAAGCAGCTGAGCTGGGAACAACTGAGCCTGATGTCATTGTCTACACATTCGGATCAGTCAGGTCTCCACATTTGCATGCATCCCAGCTGTCCTGCTGTCCTTGCGGCTCCCAAGGTTCAGTCGTCAGCTCCCTGTAATTCACTCCTGGGACACAGGCACAGAGATGTCTCATAGAACTACTAAGGCATCCACCTGGGCACACACCAGAGGAAGGGAGGAGGTCAAAATGTTAAACATACAGGGCTGGCCAAATAGCTCAGAGGATTAAAGCACCTGCAAGGAGGTGCAGAGACCAGAAGTTCAAACCCTGGGCCTGCCATGCTGCGCTAAGAGGGCAATTGAGACTGGCATGGCGGAGCACGCCTGTAATTCCAGCTCTGGGGAAGCTGTACACAGGCAGATCACTATAAGTCCAATCTAGTGGTGAGACCCTGGACACCCTGCAGACTGTTCCCTAAAAAAATACAGAAAAAAAAAGTTAAACGTGCAGCAGGAAGAACAGGCTGTGGGAAATTCCTCCAATTTTTAAGGTTGGCATGGCAGAAAATCTTGATATGGTTTTCCACCAGAACTGATAAAACTACAGTTACCTGATAGAATCATAACCATGAGGTTGAAAGAAAATTTTGAAATTATAAGTAATGTAAAGGTAATTTTAATAAACAGTATTTTCCCAGTCTCTGTAAAACTATTAAGTCATAGTAATTTCAAGAAATTTTCAAAACTTGAAGTAAAAAATTTCAAAAAAGATTGTAGACAATCATTTTGCTAAAATATGAGGTTTTGATTTTGCAACTTGTTTGATCTTTGCCTGCTAAACTTTGCTTTTACATTATTTATAATTTTAAAATTGTCTTTCAGCTTTCAGCTTCATAGCAATGATACCATCATTGTGTCAAATATGGAGCAAAGCTACAATAAGACTTTGTGTTATGACAACATAAAATTTTGGGAAAACTTATACACAACAGAATATTACTCTGTCATAAAGATAAATGAATTATTTGTAGGAGAAGGAATGCACCTTGAGAATGTAATGTGAAGTGAAGTAAACCAGACATAAACACTTAAGTATTACATTGATCTTCATATGTGAAAAACTCAAAGTATGACTAAAGAACAAAATAAAAAACAGATGCCAGGAAGTAAGGAGATAGATCTTTCTCAATTAAGAACAGAGTGGAGGGGAGGGTTGGGGGGGGGGTCAAAAAAAAAAACAGAGTGGAGAGATGTAGGGGAAAGCACAGGGTAGGAAAGGGGATGAAAAAAGGAATTAAAGTGTCTGCCGTGTGCCTATCTGTGTACTTGTAATTTCCTCTACTTATTCTTAAAGTTCTCCTAATTTGTGAGAGATTGAGGCCTTCTAAAACTAGGGCTACCTTGGATTTTTCATTATCATTTTAAACTATCCTGCTGTATTCTGTAATTATTATCAAGCAAGCTTATACTGTCTGTCTCCGTGTTGACTACTTTTTCATGGGATTCTTCTTTCTTAGATTCACGAGTAAAAAATTCAGAGGCTAAAACAATGCAAGAAAAAAAGTCAAGAACTTGACAAAAGCTAATGTGAAAAGTCAAAGGGAATAATGAAATTGGTAAGAAAATTCTACACACAAAGCCTACATGGAAGATGGCTTTGGTACCCAAGTATCTATCACTGTTGGATGTACCAACCTCCAAAGATGTTTAAAAGAAGAGAAATTTTTCTACATAGACAAATAGAACTCAAAAGTAAATCTTGAGAAAAGGAAAACATAAAGAATACACACAAAATATAGATGAATAGCCTGCAACTTCTCCAGGATATTTTTAGCAACACGCATGAGAATATGAGGATAAAGATCAAAATGGAGACATGACAGCTGTATAACAAGTCTCCCAAACTTATTCTTCTTATCTAAACCTTTGTGCTGTTTGGCCAACATCTGTTTCCCACCATCCCCACCATTTCCAATATGTGGTAACCAGTCTGCATTTTTTTTTTTTTTTTTTTTTTTTTTGTGGTACCAAGGATTGAACTCAGGACCCTGCACTTGCTCAGCAAGCACTTATTCTACTGAGCTATCTCCCTGGCCCAAACCTGTTAATCTTCCATGAGTTAAAGATTTTAAATTCTCCACTTAACTGGGATGATACAGTATTTGTCTTTCAGTGCCTAGGTTTACTTCCTTTAGCGTAACATCCTCCAGGTATATCTATGTTGTTACAGATGACAGAATTTCCTTCTTGTGTTTATATAGTATTTCATTTGGTATGCATATTACTTTCTCCTTATCCAGTTCATCTGTTGACAGACACTGAGATTCTCTATATCTTGCATAGAGTAAGTAATACTACAATGAATATGAAAGAGCATGTATCTATTCAGCATACTACTTTCAATTCCTTTGGATATAGGTCCAGCATTAAGAGTGATAGATCAGATACTAGTCGACTGTTTTTAAGGAAGCTGCATACTACTGCTGATAAGGGTTGTACTAACTTACATTCCACCAATGCACATGATTGCTATGCCTTTTCTTCCTTGCCAATGTTGGCACTGGGTTCACTGTTTTCAGGTGTTGGGGTGATTAATTATGGTTTTGACCCTTTATTTCTCTGACAAGTAGTGATGGTGACCCTTTTTTTCATGAAGTAGACTATCTGTACATCTGTTAAGAATTGTGCATTCAAGTCTTTTGTCTAAAGTTAACCAGGTTATTTCTTAATTTACTACAGAGTCAAACACCTTATATGTTTTAGATATTAATTCCAAATTTATGATTTATAAATAATTTCCTTTTACTTTGTGTGTTAACAAAATTATTTGTAGGGAAATTACCAAACATCAGTGATAGAACATTTGCCTTGCTTTGCATACCTAAGGCCCTGGTTTGATTTCAGCACTATATAAATAAATAAATAAAATCATTCTTTTGCCTTACTATTCTTGAGTCTTTATAGAGAATATCTCTGAGAAGAGAAGCTCAAATGCTAATGACATTTATTCCTGGATAGTGAAAATACATAGCACAATCCATTTTTAGTGCACCTTTATAATTTTACAACACTAGTGAAATTACCAGTACTTTTAAAAAATAAATAATTTTTAAACAATAAAAGTCATTTCCACATCTACTTTGAACATTCACATTGCACTATATTAAACCATAATATTCATTCAGGTAATAATATTTTATTCTACGTCTCAGTTACATGAAACTACAAATTTATAAAAGTGCATACTTACTATTAAAAGAAAACATGAATGGAAAATATTGATGTTGGAACTTAATCATCTATGTTAAAATTTAGGATCGTTGATAATTTTAACTTTGCAGTATTTTAATTCATTTTTCAAGGCAGGTACAAATATCTTTGTTGCCCTCTAATAGGCTTGATAAACATCATGAAAGTGTTGTTAATATTTTAAAAAGGAAATAAATTACGTATCAATGGAATGCTGGGGAACACTTTTTAAAAAGAGAGCCAGAACATTTCCTGCATATAACAGTGTCCACGCAATGCTAATACATAAAATACTCATTTGCTCATTGGTTAATATTTATTTCTTGATTATCATTTGAAGCTCTTTTCTTCTAAACACACACACACACACACACACACACACACACACACATCAAGCCACAGAGCTAGTTCAAGTCATTTGGCTCCTACACCTGTCTCTTCTACCTCTGTAAGAGCAATTGCTTTCACCATATTAGGAGTTTTAGTTAAGTTAGGGATCCACAGGTACAAAATGTCAGCATTGGCTTGGAGCTTGTTAAAAATGCATGTTGTCCAGCTATATTCTCTGTGAGTAAGGCCCAGCAATCTCTTTCTTATTAAACCTTTCAGGTAACTAGGATGCTTAGTAGTTTGAGAATACAGATGTCCTATTTTAGCAATGGAAGTGAAAGATGAACAATCATATTATTAATTGTTTTATTCCTAATTCCTAATGAAGTTGGCAAACCATATGTATTACCTAAAGGTATAGTCTAGCAAAGACATGGCATACAAATAATGAAAATAACAACTGAACCTTACTATTTCCTGATTATTTCATTAATATATTAAGATTTTCAGCTGTATGTATTCAATATTCACAATATTCTCGTGGGAGTCTTCCTTATCACACATTAACAAATGAGGCATAGAAATATTAGGAAACTTTCCCAAACCACACAATCAGAAAATAACAAACTACCATAAAATCATGATCTGTATTCACAGCCTAGCCCTTAACCATAAAATTATATAGATAATGTGTGGAACTATTCAGAATGATTACTTGAAATAGTTTTTTCTATATAGGTGTTTGTATTGATCCGTCCACTTTGTTTTATCCATTGGTACATTTACAGCATTATGGATATAAAAATATTTTATTTTAGACTTCCACTGACAGCAGATGAGTCCCCTTAAAATCACATATGTTTCAATTATCTTTAATAATCAGATAAGAACAGGCTTGCTAATAGTCATTCTAGAGACATGTCTGGGCGATCACCTAATCGGGATTTAATTCCACTGTTGGAGATTTGGGCACACACTTAAACCCTGTGAGACTTAGATTATATAGTTTGAATTGATTATTAATTACTGAGGGTGAACCTGAGTTCAAATCACTGCTGTGACCAAGCGAATGTGTCCCCGATCAACTCTTTCAACACTACTGAGGTGAGCGCATTTTATAAATTGCATTAACTGAAAATTAAGCTGTGATCCTGTGATAAGCGCACAATCATAGTGAAGAAAGTTTGTAAATTACCAGAACGGAAGTTGGACACTTTTGTGCCGCTCGTCCTGTGTGTGCAGAACGTAACCGATCACTTAGTGGCATTAAGCTCGGAGGTAAATGCCTCCTATCGCTCAGAGCAGCAGTCTGACCTTCCACCCTGCGTTATGCTGTGGCCACGCTAATGCTCTGGTTCTATGCAGGCCAACATCTCTGTGTGCAGAATTTTGTGAGTTTATTTTCATTTTGAAAATAAATTACCTCCAATTTCTTAAAATGACAAAATTCCAACAGATTAAACTGGTCAAAATTTATTGCTAGACTATCTCCAAGCACAGAAAAGATTTAGTTGACTAATTCCAATGACCACAGAGTAATTATCATTTTTATCTTCATTATGTGAGCTGACTACAGTACTTCTTATTTCTATCATTCCTTTCTGCATTCTGGCAACAGATGTAGCCTGCAGGTGCTTTGAGTTGGGCTCTTGGAACTGTGCCTGGTCTCTGCCTTTGCAAGATGCTACTGCATACAGGAAATAGATTGGAGTCTTCCTTTCCCAGCCATGGTTATGCTGCTCCAGTGATCATATAAATGTCTATCAACAACAGCCTGGCAGCATGGTTATTGGAGGTCATCTTGAAGGAAGTTTTCTTCAACCACATTATGAAGTATTGGCTATGGAAAGAAATTAGTCAATTTAAATGACTGTAGAGAAAGAATCCAAAAAGATGTAAACATCCACGGTATAAGAATGAACAAGGTGGCCATAAAGATTATTTTTCTTTGTTTAACCAGTATATTTTAGCTGAATGCTTAAAAAGGCTAGGCAATCTCACTAACAACCTGTTGGCCTATTTTTCTATCGCTAATTGTCACAGCAAGGGCTAGGGAAATACAGAAAAAATAAATCTCCAATTGATGTGAATAGCAACATATGGCAGTACTCTATGCATGAAGAGAGGCCACTCAATTGTGAATTTTGACAGGTTTACTCTGTGGTTCACAGATCGTGTGTCACAGGGAATGGAGATAGAAATGCAGGATGTGCCCTGAATCATTCGAAGAATGAGCTTATCAGTCAGCATCTGCTAATTATGTACTAGAGATTCCCACTGTGATGCTTCTTTCTCAGAGGGAAAAATCACCTGCAGAGAAGTTTCTCTGAATATTGTTGCTGCTTCATAGCAGGAAAACAGCTGAGGCAAAGCAGCTGAAGCTGAAGAAGAATTGATTACGTTTTGACCTGGTTGTTTCATGAGAGAAAAAATCAAGGAAATGAATAAATAAAAGTATGAGAATTCAAAATTCTAAATAACATCATATATGTGTCTAGTAACATTTATGCATCTAATAACATCTGCCCTTAAATTATTTCTCATATATTATGGAATACTAAATTCTAAGATCTTCCACTGAGAGTTTACACAAACTCTTTAATACTGTCCCTCCAGAGTGGGAAGGACTTGTAAACATGATATTGGTTCCATAGTTAGGTTACTGATCATTGATTTCCAGTTAATGAGAAAAGATATTCGTCCAGATAGACATGACCTAATCAGATAAGCCTTGTCATAGAAAGTGTGGTTCCACTCCTGCTGGCCTTTAAGACACACCTTCCTGAATTCCACAACCACAAAGAAATAAGTTCTACTAACAACCACGGGAGCCTCTGTGAGGCTCCAGCTGCAGCCCTCAGCCCTAACTGGCAACTTCAGAACTGTAGCACAAGCCCATTTACCTGACTCAGACACCCAGTAAACAGATTTATCACAGATTTGTGCTGTTTCAGCCCCAGGTTTGTAGTGGTTTGTTATACAGAAATGAAAATTAACAGAGATTACATGTTTTAAATGAGAGGTTCAAAATTTACTGATGAGTATATATAGTTTTATATATATGCATAATTGTGTATAGATTCATATATGATGATGTTCATACATATGATTCTGGGGACCAAAACAGGGGCTTGTACATGTGACATAAGATCTACATCACTGAGTTGTTCTTGTCCTATTTCTTATATTTTAACATTTCTTCATATGAGAGGTTTTTTTTTCAGTAAACACTACTCTTCACTGTCATGTTTCTCAAGAATTAACTAAACTAACTCTTCTTTCTCAATCTCACTTGTCCTGTCGTTCACAATCTAAATATTAGTATAAAATCTTTATTATTTTTTCAGATAAATTTCAAATCCTCTAGTGCTACCTTCACCTTTTTTCAACATTAAGTAGCAGCTAAAACATCACAAAAACTAAAGAAGATTAAAGTCTTTTCCATTCAACTGATTTCATCAAACTTTACCTTTCAGTCTACTAAAGGAAATGAAGGAAAAGACAATTTTGTAAATTTATAAATGTATTTTAATTTATAACAGCATTTAATTCAAATGTAAACTTCGACTTTAAAAATGCCATGATTAGGGTGGAGCAAAGAGATCACTTAACATACATGGATCTCGAGCACTTCTCCCTCCAAGAAATAAAAAAAAAAGTCATAGGTAAAATTTCAGATTTTAAACAAAGGATTTCAGGTACAAATTGACTTATAAGTAGAAAAGAATAAATCATTACTTAAGGGGAGATTTTCCTATTATCGAAGATCTACCCAGCAAGAAAGAGTGGGCCTGGCAATTCCAAGTTCAGAAAAGAGAAGGGATTGAAAGAGCAAAAACTCTGGTAGCCCCTGTGTGCAAATGATGTAGTATTGATGGCAGATCCCATTCAATATTTCTTAACAGATAAATATCTTCTAATTTAGTGTTGAAATGGCTCACAAAAACTTTTAATACCAATAATCTAATAATAACCACAAGCTGTCAGACTCTGAATGTGAGAAAAGCTCCCCCGGTGATGTGGATACATTTTTGCATTTAATGTCCCTCATAGGCTTTTATGAGAATAGCACAATTATCATTAACACTTATAATAACAGCAGCACTAAGTAACATGTCACTCCACCACCTGACTCTAGTCACCAGAGCATTGATTATTATTTCATTGTTTATCTCTGACACTTTGATGCTTTACAACAGTGTCTTGGCAAAGACTGATGCAGGCCACATTAGGGTACAGCAGACTGGGAAGGACGAAGCTGAAGCTGGGGAAGGTGAGAACAGCCCGGCATCCTTGAGCTCCCTTTTTCTATCACAGTAGCTGTTCTTCCAAGACATGCTTCAAGCTGTGGTGCAGGATGGTGGATATCATGTTCCATGTTGTGTTTCTACTTCCTGTGTGTTTCGCGATCAAATCCAAAGATTGAGCTGTTACTAACCTAGGATGTCACAACTGCCCAAACACACACAAAAAAATATGCATCATGTACCCAAGTCATTTTTAGTCCATCCAATAATCTAGCTACTTTTTATCTTTTTTGTTTTCCTCAGTGGTATATAGTAGAGGGTGAAGCAGACTACATATCTTCCATGGAAGATGCCTTGTCACCGAGATGAGCTATTTCAGTAGCAATACTGCCCTACAGACCTAACCCATATTACCCACTACCTACTACATTTTGTACAGTGTCCACAAGTGCCATAAATGATGACCACAACACATGATTTTATTATTGAAAGAGACAAAATGAACCATTAGAGATAGATAGCCTGCTAAATCACAATAGCTGTCTTCAAATAACTTAAATATGATCATGAGGAAGAGGAATTAGGACGTTATTGTGCCATTTCAAGAAATGGAATTGAGATATTATATGAAGTTAGATGGAAATAAGAATACAAAACTATCCAGTATGGTGAATAGTTGAACTAACTTTTTCAACAATAACCTAAATAAGCAATAGGTAAGTCCTAACCTTGAATCTTTACCTCCCCTAATAACTCATGTAATGTCTCAGGTAGAGAAACCATCAAATAAATACTCAAAATTAAATGAATATCAGCAGGAAATTTTAATATGCACAACTATCATTTGTCATTTGTATTTTCAGTATAAGTAAATGCAAAACTTTTATACTATGGGAACCCCACAATTATATATATATATATATATATATATATATATATATATATATATTACATAAAAGAAACTCATAATACAATGAAGTACAAATAAGTGGAGTTAATATCCTTTTTGGAAATGAAAACACACAAGTCATTCTATTTCTGGAATGGCTCTATATGCTCCAGGATGTGTCTAAGGAATCTTTTTAATGAAAGTAAAGGGGAAATTCAGACTTGGCTTCCAACTCTTTTGAAAGCTGCTGTAAAACATTGATACATAAACTACACACAGGATGGTCTTTCTCTTTAAAATTCTATATAACTCATTTTATTGTGTTAAACTGTAATGTCCTACAAGCAGAGAAGAAAATAAAGTGACAGACCTTCTATGGGGAGAGAAAAGACTCTCCAAATGTTTTCAGGATATATTTTATGAGGTATCATAAAGCATGGATATTTGCTTTGACATTAAAGGGTTGTGGACTATGAACTGTCTCCACCCTGTAGGAAGCACAGGTTGTGCTGGTGGAGAACAATAGCTTAAAGAGACCTGTACTTGCTTATACTGCAGGCAAGCATTTATGCCATTATCCCTAGTTTTCCTAGACCTTCTTCACAGTTTGAAATACCCACACTACTATAATTTAAAAATTTTTGCACAGATCACCTCCTCTTCCCTTGCTTATATTAATGAATTTTCTTAGAATAACATGTTTGTGAGTAAGAAGCCATGAGCATATAGCTCTCGCTGCAAAGAACTTCTAAAAGCCACAAGAAAACTTCCTCCACTTTTTAAAGAAAGAGATTTTAACATATTGCTAGAACTCATGCTTTGTGATTGTAACTGGCCAAGCTAAGATCTCTCATCTGGTCAACATTCAAAGAACTTTTTTTTCTATGTCAAAAGCCTATTTCTAAATTTGTTTAGAACTGATTGTTGGAACATAGGATTATGAATAAAAGTTATAACTTAAAAGTAAGAACTGGGAGTGGTGGTTCGTGCCTGTAATCCCAGCACCTGGGAGGCTGAAAACAGGGGGATCACTATGAATCTGATCTGTGTAGTGAGACCTTGTGCTAAAATATAAAAAAGGAATAATCATGCAATATGGAATCCAGAGTTCTTTTCTTAACAAATAGAAATATTTTATACTATATAAATACTTGTGAACCTGGATGGTGTTAAAGTTATATTGGTATTATCACTACCTTATTGGCACAAACAATAAAACAATCTCTGGGTACATTTAGTCAGTCATCAGACAGAATGATAAACTATAATCGAAAGGAACAGTTAGAAGTATTAAGAGTCCTGAAATGCCAAATGTCATGTGCACACTCTGAGAGAAAATAATATCTCTTGAACATGCATAAAATCACTCTGTTACTTAAAGTCCAACTGTAAGTAAATGGGACCAACACTGACTCACCTAGAGACTTAGGAAACAAATTCTGTATACACTTCCTAGTGGTTATTTGAGTACATATTTCAGCAATGTTGTCTAAGAAAATACATTTTGAAATCCCAACGAATTGGATGCTGCTGTGACCCAGATTCAGAAGCCCAAGCAGACATCAAAGTTTGTTTCTGATTCTCCATTCAGCAAGAATCAGCTCTCCTGTATCTGCCCCCTCCTTTGGCACAGCACACATCTGATGGTTTGGTTTTCTGAAAGGATAAGCACTCATGTACATGCATCAGTTCAGGAGAATTCTGAAGGCATTTCATGCTTCTCTAATTTCCTTACCGTTATTCCTGGAAGCACTTGCTAATAAATTTCCCATGAATGATTCTCTATGCTACAATTCCTTTCTCAAAAAACCCAACCTACAATAGCATTTCCTTATGAGTCTTTCACTGCACACTCGAAAATATGCAGTGACTAACTGGAAAGGAGAAAGAGAAATATGTAAACATGAAAGATAGTCCAAGTGGTGGCTAGATAGCTCAGCAGAGTAAAGCACCTGCTTAGGCAGAGTGCAACAGCCAGGGTTCAATCCCAGGTGTGCTGTGGCAGTCCTGCCCCTGGGGTGCACTGAGATGGAGATTACGACTAGGTGTGGCAGAGTGGACCCGCAATTCCAGTGCTTGGGAGGCTGAAAACAGTAGAATCACTACAGGTCTGATCTAGGTACTGAGACCATGAAGACACTGTAGACCATGCCCTTACTATATTTAAAAAACAAAGGAAAAAAAGGAAGACCAGAAATCCCAAGGCACTGTAAGAATGTGAGCAAGGTAGGCAAGTAGATGATGACAATGGTAGCCAAGACAAAGTCTCACCAGAGAGTTTTGTGGTCTAGCTCACAAATGTCCTCCACAGTCTGATGTTCTCATGGGCAGATTTATAGAAGACAATTGGGTACTTGGCACCTGTGCTGACCGTGGAATCATCTCCTGCTGAGTTAAGCAGCTGAGTTGTGCTATTAGAAGGTGGGACCTGGGCAGAAGAGGTGGCTCATGGGGCAGTTGTATCATCCTCCTTGGGTTTTCCTTCTCTCTTTCCTTCCTGGATTCTATGAGGTGAAGTGCTTTCCTTTGTCCTCACCCTTCCTCCACACCATTTATCTCTTTTCCCTGCTATCCATGACCTAAAACTTCTGAAAGTATGAGCCAAATTTTGAATATCTGATGTCTTGTCCTAGAAACACAGGGGTGACTAAGATGGAAGTTCACACCAAGGAAATGGGGTCTTAAAGCTAATGCTTGATATGACCTAAGAGACTTTGAACCTGGCTTGGGGGAAAGAGTTACAAAAAGTTCGAACATGTTAGGTGGAGAAGCCCTGGAATGCTTGAACCTGACCTAGATAAGTGATTCTGATCATAGCTCGGAAGACCAGAATGCTGATAGAAATGAACCAGGAAGCTTAAACTGGGAGCAAAGGCTACATACAAAACTTTTATGTGGCTGACACTAAGCATGTGCACTGACCTCAGGTGCAACGTTTGTCTACATACAAGGATCCTAATAATTAGCAGGAGACAGAGATTAAGGGAAGTGAGCTAACTAATCTTTTGGATGAAATTTTAAGAGAGACCAGCATTAAAGCTGCACCATGGGTACTTCCAACTGCTTTTAAAATGATTTACATGAAGAAACCGAAGCAGAAAGCCCACTTAAAAAATATTCAGTTTCTGTGCCAAAGCCTATTTAAAATGTTTTTAGTTTCTGGGGCTGGCGAGATAGCTCAGCAGTCTGAAGCACTTGCTTAGGCAAGCTTAGGCAACCGCACAGACCACAGTTCAGTTTCTTTACAAAGAAATGCCTCTGAAATTGGAGGAAAAGGAATCTTGGTACTATAAATACTAGCATTAAAAAAAAAATTTATCCTGAGATAACAGGAAAGGTGCCTTTAGGGGATATGAAGAATCAGTAAGGCCCTCAGCTCAGATGATGTTTGCATAAGGAACAGGACAATGTAAGTTTAAGTATACAGAACATCCAATACAATTTAGGCAAGATGTATGAATATGTCCTGAAGATTCCTGTTGAAAAGAAAGCTTGGTACTACAGAGGAGTTGAACAAATAAGCAAACATGTTAAGGATGCCACGGACTAAGTGTTGGAGAAGATATTCATAATTATGGTTCTAAGTTAGAGAGACTGACATGAAATCACAGATGTTAATATAAACTGATGAATGGGAAAATAAAAAGTATAAATTATATTTTATGTACATGCATGTTGCACACACACACATGCATATGGCACATACATTTCCTATCTCTATCCAGTGAGAGGGCTTTATGTTTGTGAGAGCCAAATACCAAGGCACATATCTACCACTTATATTTTGGTTTCTAAATTCCATTCTTAGCATAAACTAAAGAAGTGTTAGGAGAAATGACTGACTTTAGAGCTGGAAAAGTGAATGTGCAAAAGTTATGTATTTTAAAGACAAAATAAAAAAGTGCTTAAGATTAAGGTAACACATCAAATAGCACACAGAAATAAGACTGAATGGGGTACACTTTCCTAGTCTAGAAAAGGTTTGAATCAACAACCTGAAATAAAATGGTCAAAAATTAAAAGCAGTGAATTTACTTACTTTAATGAGTATATATCGATAGTACTGTGATATCAAATTACTTAATCAGCAGTGAGAAAGTAAAAACTTCAATCTACAAGACCAGAATTGCCCTGACATTAAAACCAGATAAGGACACAACAGAAAAGCTACAATCTAATATTCCTGATGAATGCAGATACATCCTCAAAACAAAACCTAGCAAACCAAATTAAACAACATATTGACATGATCAACCACATACAACTGTAATTCATCCTGAGGATGCAAGGATAGTTCAGCATTTGTTAATCAATAAACACGATACACTATATCAACAGAATAAAGTACAAATAATATATTTCCATAAATTCATATTGAAAAGAATGTTGACAAAATTCAATATCCTTCGTGATGAAATTCCTGAAACAATGTTACAAAAGAAATATAGCCTTATAAAATAAAGGTCATTATAATAAACCAAAGCTTATTTTTCTTCAAAGAGTGTTGGAAATCCTAGCCAGAGAGATCAGGCAAGATAAAGAAAGGACATCCAAATTAGAAAAAGGTCAAATTGTTGTTTTTAAATAACATGATCTTACATAATGCAAACTCCAAAACATCAACCTAAAATCTATTAGAACTAATAAATTCAATTATAAAAAGTACCTTTGACTAGCTGACTTATATGCTATAAAACTGTAGTAATAAAAGCTGGATGGAGTTAGCATAAAAGTAAAATCACAGAAAAAGGCTAGGAATATAGTCTAGAAATAAAGCTACAGAATCTGAGAACACACCCTAGAGAAGGACATAGACTGCCTTCTTTTTAATAGTGCTAATTTCTTTAGAAGCCATAGCTCCCCTGAATCCAGAGTTAGCACTTGGTTCCATCAAGATCAATCCCTAGGGTGCCATGCCCCCTGCCTCCCGAGCACTGACATGGTGATTGAAACTGGGTGTGAGCACGCCTACAATCTCAGCATTTTGGGAGGCTGAAAACAGGAGGATCACTATGAGTCTGATCTACATATTGAGACCCTCTAAGCCCTGTATCCCCTATCCTAAATGCATTAAAAAAATAAAAACCACCAAAACTTAAGTTTTACATATTTTGTTCTTCATGCTCATAACAAGTCTGGGTGAAAACAGTCAAATTTACCCATGTCACAGTTTGGATGTTCATTGAGCCATCTTGAAATTTCCTCCCTCATGATAATTAGTACATTGACTTTATCTTATCCTCCAACAAAGTTTCAGGATATGAGTAAAACACAGGCAGACTTTCCATCTGCACATATGGTCTCCGTTCCAAATGCCAGTTGAGTTCTCATCATTCCTAATTAAAAACTTCTTCACTTTTTTTTTTTTTTCTTTTTTTTCAGAACTCAGGCTCTTGCATTTGCCGGGCAAGTGCTTGTTCTACTGAGCTATCTCCCCAGACCCTAAAAACCTCTTGTGTCTGATTTTTACCATCAATATTCCTATAAGAATGCTGGAAATAAATTTGTTTGTATTTTCTTTCATAGCCATGTATATCGCGCCTATAGCTAATTCAGACTTAGGACCTTTCTTCTGAATTCTGTTGATCTCTCATCTGCACCAGTACCCTGAGGTGTCTCTCCTGCTTTCAGGCAATTTGTAAGGCTGAAAACAATTTGAGAGCTGAGGCTTGAGGCGCTGTAGGAAAATCTTGTTTTATGTGTGTACATGTTTGTATTATTGTGTGTAAATATATATATATATATATATATATATATATATATATATATATATATGTTATATATACTATAAGGCAATTAAAGTATTAAATAATATTAATAGATAAACTAAAAAATACCAATTGTAAAGGTAATCCCAAAATTTCAAAAATATTGGATAATGCCTACAATTGTTTTGAACTACTTGTACTCGACTATTCTTGTATTTCAGACTACTTTAAGAAAACAAAGGTATAGTATTAAACACCATTTCACATAGTAAAATGTGTTGTTCATCTTTTGTAAGTCAGGCATTATACCACATGAGCTTGTAGTTTATAGGATTACTCATTAAACTGCTGAAATGACAATGTGTTGGATTCACCTGGTGTGGTTCTAACAAATATTGCACATCACCTGTTTTCTGTCGTGGCTTCTTTCTCTCTCATCCCTACTTCTTTACCCTTCTCCATTATTGTTTCTCTCCATCTCTCATTTTTGAAATCTTTTTTAATAATGAGCTCCTACATATGGTTGGGACATTTCTCAGCCTGAAACTCAATCTGTGAATTATTTAGCACTTGTTCAGCATTTACTATTGAAATACTTCCCTGAGGGTTTACTCAATGTTCTTAAAATAATGTGTGTGGGTGGATGGGGAAATGATGGCAACAGAAATTATTTTCAGAGTTCAGGCTATGTATTCCATAGATTAAATAACAACTGGGCCTAAATGCATTGCTTGGAATTAGAGTGAATGATTAGCGCAAACTAGTCCCTAGATTTAGATGTAGACACCCAATTTGTCTATCATCTGTCTGTCTGTCTGTCTGTCTGTCTGTCTATCTATCTATCTATCTATCTATCTATCTATCTATCTATCTATCATCATTTAGCTCAAAATTTCAGGAGATTCCAGTATAAGACCAGCAGGATCCAGTACATAAAGCCCATGAAAGAAGAACAGAGGAGAGCAAAACACTGCTTAGTTCTTGTTCATTGGGAAGCAGGGAAAGGATACCAAAAAGAGGACTACATATTATAACCAAGACCAAACCTCCATGACTCCCAAGACATACCCAACACCTTCTAAGTGTTTCTTAATCTGATGAAATCAATATAGCAACATTAATGATCACAATATCAGTATCATAAAAGTGAAAGAGATATCTAAGAATTATTTCAGATTTTAAAAGTATTAAACAGAAAGCTCAATAGGACATAATGACACAGTGCAATGCATCATTTGGCATTGGAAAATTTTTGCTATGAAAATCATTATTGGGATAATTGATAAAACTGGATAAGGGGCTGGGGAGATAGCTCCAAGGCACAAGTGCCTGCTGGGCAAGTGCAAGGTAGTGAGTTCGAACCCTGGTCCCACCAAAAAAATAAAATAAAATAAAACTGGATAGAGTCTGAAAATTTGATAATAGTAATATTTCAATGCTAATTTCCCAATTTTATGGTTCGTGTTAAAAAGAATATCAGTGCTTGTATAATAATGTACTTAGTAGTGAAGAAGCAGTATGTGCAAAGCATGGTCCCAAATGGCTCAGAGGCAAAAAAAATATATATATTTCTATTTTTGGCATACTTTATTTCAAGCTATAAGTAATTAAAATTAAGTATAATGTGATATTAGAACTCTATTATCTTCAAGATTGTATGTAGTAGCAACTAATTGCTATTGGTAGGAAAAGAACAAGAGTTCCCAGTTGTGTTATGGTAAAATTATTAATCTTTTGTAGAATCTTAAATGGGATTGCATCAACGGAAAGTAACACACAGGTAGATACGTTATTTCCAGCACTTGAGAGGTTGAGATGTAGTGATCACTAACATATTGGCGTTGGGGCAATATGATGACAATGTATAAAGCCAAAAGCTAAGGGTGACTCATTACCAGTTTCAATCAGAATGCCGGGCAGAGGATGTACCACAGGAAATTGTGACAGTGTGGTCATAGTGTGAGACCACCTCTGCCTTTGTGAACAATCATACTTCATAAGCAAGAGTACTAAAGCACCTGTGATATCTGGGTATCTCACTGAATACCACATTGCTGTACTATGCAATGGATAATATTTCAAAGACAATTTATGGCATATTATTGGGCACTGATTGAGAATGTAAAGCTTAAGATTAGGATCAGGAGCGTATTAGCTCTATCAAGTCGAATGCTAGAAAATCCCACCACCATGTAAGGCAGGGGGAGGATTATGGGCAGCCAGTGGTGGAAGAGAAGGTCATCGCAATGTGATGGACATATTTGTATGTTACACTGGTAAATCTGGCAGAAAACTTCTGCAGACTGCAGCCCCACTCTTGGGGCTTCTGCAGCAAAATGATAAGAAATTTTATAACTGGTAATGGTTACAATATTAACATATGAGGAATGCTAGGCAGTTGGAATGTTTTATGTGAGCATTCAGGGTCCCAGGAAGAAAACAGCAGAGTTCTGGAGATAAAAATGTCTGGAATAGTGGGTATGAATACAGCTATGACAAAATGCATTAGGGTAATAATTATTGAGTCTCATGTTGTGATCATCAGAGAGCACTCACCATGAAATCTGACTCAACCAGCTGATGTGGGCCTGCATCTGATACCTGCACTATATATACCCAATAACAGGTACTGCTCATTGCAGTATTATAGATAAAAATGTCGCTACATGCATGCCAAACTGTCTAGCAACAGAGAGTAATGCTAGGGGCACCACAGTTCCTTAAGCGTTCTAATTTGGCACTCATTGGCAAGTTCAATGCAGTAAACAACCCCTACCCTGGGATGCTAGTTCATTCATGTTTCTGGAGTTATGATATGTAATGGACATGGTTTGCCTAAGCCAGCAACATAATCCAAGTTCTTATTGAGTTTTCATTACCTCGTGTGGTACCTATAACATTATGTTACTATAAGTAAAGATGATTGATCTATAGATGGTTGGTACAATAACTTGATTCTTTTCATCTAAAACTATAGCACCTAGAGGTGCCACAGGGAAAGAAATGAAATAGCATTTTAAAATCATGGGAAAAATCACCAAAATAGACAAAACACACTGTCAAGATGAGATAATTAAGTCTACACAGCAATATATTACTTAAATTAGAGATGTGGTGCTGTGTTTCCAACAGGTAGGATGCTACCGGCTGGGGAACGAAAGGTTGGAGGTAGTACTTGCACTTTTATCATTACTGCAAGTAATCCAGTAGAATTCTTTGTTCATCCCCTTCTGATAGCTTCAGACTTTATGGATTTTGAAGATTTTTCTCCAATAAAGAACGCTTCAAATAGAGAAAACAATAAGCATTCTATTAAAGTTTAAAGTATACTTCCATCTGGTTCCTTTCATAGAAAGATAAGGAAAAGATTGAGCATCTTGGCATGGCAGTGGATACTGATTATAAGGAGGAAGCAGAACTCCTAATGTACACCAAGGGCAGTTGACCCACACAGATCTCTCTAGAGATTCTACTGCTTGCTTTCCATGTACATGAGCAATTGCAACAGTGGAGTCTCATATATTTGAGGCAGGGCTCCAGCTAAGTCAACATATCATGTATGGGAGTAGAGAATTTTAATAGCATACAAACTAGTAATATTCCCATTATCTAAATTCAAAACTGATTTAATTTTCCTAGCATCTCCTCTTCCATTTGTAAGACTAATGATCAAAGGAGCTAACACAATGAACAACAACAAAGCAGGTTATACTCTTAACAATCAATTATAAGTGGATCAACCATAAACATATGATAGCATATCAGAACTAAAATTCATTGCACAAAGCCCTGAACCAAGCATCATATTATAATGCATACATGGATTTTCTCATTCAGTCTTTGGAACTACTACTTGAGAAGAATAAGTAATATTCTGAGAAGATTCTAATGCTCCACGGAATTAGTTAACTGGCTCAGATTCACATGAATCAGGCAGTAAAATGATGCCCAATTTGACTGTGGAGAACATCCGGATAACTTGTTAAAATACAGTACTCAGCATTAAACCTAGATTTTCTGACTTAGAAGCTATCAGAAATACCTAAAGTTTTGTAATTCTAGGGGCAGGGGAGACAGCTCAGTAGAAAAAAGTGCTTTTTTGGCAAGCATAAGGACCTGAATTGAATCCATGGTTCCAAGAAAAAGAAAGAAAGAAAGAAAGAAAGAAAGAAAGAAAGAAAGAAAGAAAGAAAGAAAGAAAGAAAGAAAGAAAGAAAGACAGTTTTGTTCTTCTAACAAGCGATTGCCTGATGCTAATGTAGCAGTGTCCAGGAATCATATTAGAAATCATAGATAATGTCAAAGACAATATTCTAAGTCAAGCACAGGCTCCAAACGCCAGAGTCCATTATTCTCTTCTAACTTCACTTTCCTTCCAGAATTTATAAGCATAACATCTATTGTTGTTACTAACCTGACTTTATAACACTATTAAGGACAGAGAAACCTCACTTTTTTTTTGTATTTTGGGGTCTACAGGGCCTTCAGGGTCTCACTACTAGATCAGATTTGTGATTAGACTGTTTACAGCCTCCAAAGAGCTGAGATTTTAGGTGTGTGTCACCATGCCCAGTCTCAATGGCCATCTTAACGTGCCCTGGGGGCGGGGTAGGCACAGCAGCTCTGAGGATCGAACTCTCAAACCCTGTGCCTGCTTGCCAGTGTTTTAATCTGATGAGATATTTGGCTGACCCTCAATATTTTTGTAAAATAATCATCACATCTTGCACCAGAAAATATCTTTTCTAATATTAATTTAAATCATCTTAAGGGGGGCAACAAGCTCAGCTTCCCTTTTTGTCCCTCTGTCACACAGAATTTTTTCCCCAATAAATATTCTTTTCTCAAAAAAATACCTTAAGAAGTGCAACAAAATGTAAATAACTATTTAACTGGAAAGGTAGATCGTGGCTAAACAATCTGGAGATTTATTCTCTCCAGCAATATATGTCCTTAATACCCCAAAGCCTAAAGAACCAAAGAACAGTAACAATCAGAAGCTGGTAATATCAGATAGGACAAAAAACACAAGACAAAAGAAATTAAAAAAATGGTGAGTATGGACTAGCAAGATATTTCAGCAGTCTAAGTCCCTGCTTGGCAGGACCAAGGATCCAGGTTTGATCCCTAGCCCAGAAACCTGGGCACACTATGCCTGCCACAGAAACCAGGCATGGTGGCTCATGCCTATAATCTCAGAGCTCGGGAGGCTGAGACAGGAGGATCACTACAAGTCTGAGTTACACAGTGAGACCCTGTACCAAATATAAATAAATAAACAAACATTTAAATAACAGTTAATAAGCATGTTACTTCCAATGATTTTCCCTAAATTTGATATTTCTTTAAATTAGTGTATTGCAATACACTCATTTTGGGGCACAGGAACACACGCATAGCATAACTTCATCACTTTCCATCCTTTCATTCCTCTCCTACATCCATCCCATTTCTCCTCCCAAAGGACATGTTTTACTACCACATATTCTTCTTTATTTTACTCTCTTATTTACTTATGACTCAGGTTCTCCTATACTAACCACAATGGTAAGTGAATTAAGAAAGACATAGCACAATGTCTCTTATATGAGAAACTTAAATTTATTATTAGAACGGAAAGGCAGCTTTACCCACTGTGTACATTAAAAGAGAGCCCTTCTTTGAAAAGGAGCTACTCATTGCATCAACCCTGTGGCTTAGGCTCCATGGCAGACACATGAAATGTATATAGTGCTTTGAAAAAGCCATGAGTATAATGACTGTGCACTGCAAACATATACTAATAAATAAAAATTGAAATGAATAAGTAAATAAAATATAAACAAAATTCCTGTAACATTAGTGACAGCACCAGACAGCATATGTGGGGTGCTCAAGCATGTAGTGCTGAGAGTGTTACAGAGCCAAAAATAATCAAACAGCAACTTCCAAATAGAAGCCTTAACACTTACTCTGCCCTACTCGTATTCCTCAATATAGAAATCAAGAACAGGGAAGTAACTGGAGTCTCCTTTAGGCAAGCACTCTCCCAAACATGAGAACCATAATTTTATCTGCCACTTTGGGTAGAATGTTTTCTATTAGCCTCGCAATTTTATGCTTATTAACTCTTATTGCATACTAGCCAATTCTACATAAGGCAACATAAACAACTGATTTATTTTGAAAAAAATGAGAAAAAATTCTTTATGATTAATACTATAATTCTGAGGCTGTGGAGGTAACTCAGTGGTTATCTGAGTCCTGCCTGGCAAGAGCAAGGACCCAGTTTGGAACCCCAGTATAACACGTAGTACAGGCCCCAGAATCCCAGACTTGCTGTGCTGACCACCAAGACCAGACTAGTGCTTACCTGTAATCCCAGCACTGGGGAGGCAGAATCAGGAGGAACACTATGAGTTCAAGTTGCATAGCAAGTCCCTGAACCAAACTTAAAAAAGCATGATTACAATACTGATAACCTGAAAGTTCTTACAAATGTTGTTTAACTAGTCCTCGTTCCCTGAGGTAGTGAGCCAGGTACAATTTTGTAGAAGTCATCCCCATTACTTCTTTGTGAGATACTGTCTCACTACGTAGTTCGACCTAGCCTTGAACTCACCATGTGGTCCAGGCAGACCTCAGACTAGCAGAGACCCATCTGTTCAGCCTCCTTAGTCCCGGCAATACAAGAAACAATGTTCATCCTGCCACTACTTTTGAAGTAAAACATTTAACCCTTTTCCAGATAGAGTACTATATTATCTTTAGGTTCTTTCCACAAGTCCTTTTTCTTCCTTTTAAAATAATATTTTTCTACTATCACATTTCAAACTTAGTATGTTTTCAGAGGAAAAATTAGAAATAGGCCAAAAAAATCTTGCTAATATTAGAATATTTTCTAACAATATTTACTGTGTAATTTCTTCACAAAATATAACTTAGATATACTATTCACAGTTGTTGAGGATTCATGTTACTTTTTTGTTGTTACTTTTGCCTTTAAGGATTGAATTATATGAAATACAGCATGTATGATTATTATTCTGTTTAATAGAAAAAATAAATTGGAAAGCTTATAGTTTTATTTTTCTGTAGTATTAACATGTCTTGTATCAAATTAAGCAATCTTATTCTAAATTTCTTTTTCAGCAGCGTTCTGAATCTGAATCTGCATGTTTTTGAATCAGGGTTTCAGTCTTTGAGTTGTACTATTTGGGTTAGTATTCAGGAATAGTTTACACATAAAATGATTTAACTATTATTTAAGTATTTTATCTACACTTGTACTATATTTCAATTTTAAATTGAGTGAAAGGCAATGACTCGCATGAACCTCAAATGAGCACAGCAAGATCAGCAAAATCGGATATATCTGTAGCAAGATTTATGTTTCCTGCTACCTTATCTGGACTTGGAAAATTATGAGGTATTAATGAACATTTTCTTATGTAAAGATTTAAGAAGTGTTAGATCAGCTAAATCAAGGAAAGTGCTTCCTTGACAGAGACATAGTCTCCATCTTGTGAAGATTGGTCATATCCTTGTACATTTTCATAATCACTAATGAAACAAGGTTAATATATTGCAAAGTTCTGCCAAATTATTGAAAAGTAACCAGCAGGATCTATGGAGGAGCTTTCATTAAAAAATGAGAATTAGTTTTATTCCAAAAATCCACAGTCTACAAATTACACTCTGTTTCTACCATCCACGTTTGTTTCTCAGATCAATAAACATTCTGATTGGTGACAAAGAACAAATAAACTTGCACGTGCTTATGTTATGATTTGTGTCTAGTTGTCCTCACAAAGCCTCATGTACGTTAGAGGCAGATGTGGCAAGAGGGGCAACCAGTGGTTTGAGGGGTGGGGCCAAAGAACCAGGGTAGGGACCAACAGGGAGGACCAAAGAGGTGCAAACAGTTAAACGGGCCTGCCTATGCTTTCTCAGAGATGTGCAGAGGGTAATCCTGGACACAGTGGTGCCCCAACCTCTCTTCCAGTGTCTTGAAAACCCTAGTATCTCTGAACTAAATAAACCTTTCCTTCCCTAAGCTTGTGAGTCAGGTATTTGTCTTAGCAATGAGAGAAAAGTAGCTAGGACAGAATTTGTTATCAGAGAACTGAGGTCGTTGCTGTGGCTAAACCTGACTATGTGGATTACGACCTTTTTGTAATGGATTATGGAAAAAGACAGGAAAGTTTAGAGAAGCTGCCTACTAAAGAAGCACTGGAACAACTTCAACTATTCTATAGGGGAGATTTTGGTCAGAGCTAAGACCAGAAAACTGATAGAAAGCCAACTTGTAAAGATCAGACTGAGGAAGTTTCTGCTGGAAAGAAGGGTTGCATTGTTTGTTGGACTTCAGATCATTTGTATTTTGGCTTTGCAGAAAGTTTGTCCGAATTTTGCCCATGTCTACAGACTAAGATTGAAAATAAACACGGAGGACTGACTAATCTTTCAAAGAAAAACTCTAAGCAGTCAAATATTGGAGCAGTGGCATCATTGTTCTTAGGGGCTCTTAGTGAAATGTATGTTATGAATGAGGTGCAAGGAGCCAAGCAAAATGATTTAAAACCTTATGAGTTTGGCCAGAAAGAAAGTGCCAGGAAGGCTATGCACTGGAAAGATAGAGCTGAGATCTCCATTGCCCAAGAGGAATAGAAGAATAGAAAAGATGCCCAGAGGGAATCACAGGAGGTGGCAGTTTCTCACCCTTTGAAGCCTCAGAATTGCACAAGTGAGGGACTTTGCTTAGAGGAGAAAGCTGCAGGGTCGACATTCCAGAATGTAGGCAGCAGCCACATTAGGTTCCAGAATCGAGGTGGTGGCCAAATCAGTTTCAAGAATGGAGGGCTGGCCACAAAAGACTATACAAGGGCGCCAGCATTGAGAATTTGTTTCTAACAATCAGGATCAAGGTGTTCAAGAATACAGGCACTCAACCCCTCCCATGAAGAGAGGGGAAAATCTAGCTACTGCTCCAGCTGGAAGCAGATCTTGACATCATTCACATTATGTTGGTTTTAGGCACATGCAGAATGCAGGAATTCTGAATTTAAGAAGGCTACACACTGACCAACCTGGGTTTGTGCCCAGGACACCTCCTCCAGGGAGTGCCCACAAGCAGTCAGTCACTGGAACCTGGTCTGGCACTTCCGCACTGACTGACCTGGGCCTGTGCCCGGGAGCTCTGCTCTGGTGTGTGCTCACACACCACCAGCCATCAGAGCCTGGCCCACACCTGCCCACCCTGACTCACCTGTGCCTGCAACCAGGGCCTCTCCTCCCACAAATGAGAACAGAAAGAACCCAACAAATAGGGCTACCAATTAAACACAGGAGAAAAAGTGTTAAACAGTAGTAAGTAAAAGAAATGTCAATCATAAGTCAATACATTTCAATTATAATCATCAATGTAAATGGACTCAATTCTCCAAATAAAAGAAATAGACTGGCAGAGTGTATAAGGAAATAAAACCCAACAATATGCTGTATACAGGAAACATACTTAACTCATAAAGAAACTCACAGGCTAAAAGTGAAAGGATGGAAAACAATACTACATACTCCAAAACCTAAAAACAAAACAAAACAAAAATAAAAATAAAAATAAAAAAAAGCAGCGTTAGCAATCCTCTTTGCAGACAATATAAACTTCAAGACAAGTTTGACGGAAAAAAAAAATAAGAAAGAAGGCCTCTACATACTAGTGCGGGGAAAAATTCAAGATAAAGAGGTAACACTCAAATATAATGCACCCAACACGAGAACACCAAGTCATATAAGAGAAATCTTAATGGACATGAGAAATTTACTATCCAGTACAACCATGTTAACAGAAGTCTTTAACGCCCCTTTATGCCAAAAAGATAGGTCAAGCACACAAAAAATTAGCAAAGAAGTCTAAGAACTGAAGCAGAACTTGGAGAAACTAGACTTAGTGAACACACACAGAGTTTTACACTCAAACAATTCTGAATACACTTTTTTTTGGCTGAACACGGGACATTTTCCAAAATAGACCACATGATAGTGCATAGGTCATGCTTAAGTATATGCAAGAAAACAGAATTTATTCCATGCATATTATATAACCACAGTGCAATGAAACTAGAAATAAACCACAAAAGAAACCATAAGGACCTCAGAAATACATGGAAATTTAACTACACACTTCTCAGCAACTAGTGGGTTACAGATGATATTTAAAAATAACTTAATCAATATCCAGACTTTAATGAAAATTCAAACACAACCTACTAGAATTTATGGGATGCAATGAAAGCAGTTTTCAGAGGGAAATTTTTAGCTATGAACTCACACATTAACAAAACAGAACAAATTAATACTCTCATGCAGCTCCTAAACCGACTAAAAAAGGAAGAATTAATGAAACCAAAAGCACAAAGATGGGAAGAAATTACAAAGATTAGTGCAGAAATTAATTCAATTGAGACGAAGAAAACAACACAAAGAATTAATGAATCAAAAAGCTTGTTCTTTGAAAGAGTAAACAAAATTGATAAGCCCCTAGCTAACCTCCTCAAAAGAGGAAAGAAAACTCTCAAATTCAAACAAGGAATGAAAAGCGGGAAATTACTACAGACCCAGTAGAAATTCTCAGGATCATTAATAGCTATGTTGAGAATCTTTACTCTCAGACAATTGGAGACACAGATGAAATGGACAGATTTGTAAAATGGTAACACTCCTAAAACTGAATCAAGAAAATGTAAGATCTCTCAATAATCCAATAACAGTCAACTAAATACAAAATGTAATAAAAAGCCTACCAACAAAGAAAAGTCCATGCCCTGATGGATTCACCACTGAATTCTACAATAAATTTACAGAAGACATAATTCCAGTACCCCTGAAACTCTTCCATGAAATTGAAAAGGAAAAAATTTTCCCCAAATCTTTCCTAGAGGCAAGTATTAAACTGATAACCAATACCAGAGAGAGATGCAACTAAAAAAAGAGAGTTACAAGCCAATTTCTCCCATCAACATAGAAGCAACAATCCTCAATAAAATCCTCAGCACTAGAATACAGCAAATCATCAAGAGGATTATACACCATGGACAGGTGGGATTCATCACAGGCAGGCAAGGATGGTTCAATATACACAAAACTATAAATATGATACACTATATCAATAGAGCCAAAGTCAAATTCACATGATAGCTCAATTGATGCAGAAAAGGCTTTTGACAAATTCCAAAACTTCTTCATGTTCAGAGTCCTATGGAAAATTGAAATAGAGTTTCTCTGCCTCAATCTGATGAAGGACATCAATGACAATTCAACAGCTAACATAATTCTAAACAGGAAAAACTGAAGTCTTTTACTCTTAGATCTGGTACAAGGCAAGGATGTGCTCTGTCACCACTCCTATTCAATATAGGTCTGGAATAATTAGCTACAGCCATTAGACATGAGAGAGAAATAAAAGGAAAAGGAATATGTAAAGAAGAATTTAAATTAACATTATTTGCAGATGACATGATATTCTATTTGGAAGACCCAAAGAACTTCACCAAGAAGCTACTAGAATACACAAATTCAGTAGGGTTGCAGGATATGAAGTCAACCCACAAATATCAATGACATTCTTCGACACAGATAACAAACACACTGAGAGAGAAACAATACCTTTTAAGATAGCACCAAAGAAAATGAAATACTTGTGAATTAATCTAACTAAAAAAGTAAAAGAAAATTTCAATGAAAACTATAGTACTCTAAAAAACCAAAGCCTAGAGGATTTCAGAAAATGGAAACATCTTCCCTGCTCCTAGATAGGAAAAGCCAACATAGTTCAGATGGCCATACTCCCTAAATTATTATATAGATTTAATGCAGTCCCTATCAAAATACCATCAGCATACCTCACAGACCTAAAGAAATCATGCATTACTCAGCTATATTCCAAGAATGATAAACTATAAGACTTCATGTATAAATGGATGTACCTTGAACATATACTCATAAGTGACATAAACCAGACCTACATGTATAAATATCATGTAGTCTCCCTAGTGTAAAACAGAAAAGAAGAAATAAAAATGGAGAGTCCTAACACAGCTGAATGGAAATCAAGAATTTAAGGGTTAAACAATGAAGTGATTGCAAGTAGAAGAGATAGGAAGCATGAAAGGGGCAAAAGTATGCACTTATATACACAGGATCAGTTAGAGAGTGGTCCTAGGAACCTCCAAAATGTTTATAACACTGAAGATAGCAATGTGTAATAGTAAAAATACACTTCGAATGCCTGTCATTCTGATCTTTTACATGTGTGTTCCTTCTAATGTAATTTCAGTTACTGCTATACTCTCTCTCAAGTAAATGATTTGTTTATGATAAAACAAACAGGGTATTACATGAGAGTAAGCGACTAGGAAAATCCATAGGATTGACTGGCTACAATTTTGTCCATACTTAGATTCTAAATATGTAAAAATATGTTACTGCTTTTATCATATTCTATATAGATTTATTAGAATATCAATTATTGATAAAAAATTCCAATTTCAAGTTAAATCTTAAGATGTTTGATACTCAGAGAGACAGTAATGTCGTGCTCAAGTACCTATGTTATAGAGTAATAGTATCACTAAACTGTTCAAGGAGACAATGAGCTACAGAAGAATGTGATTGAAGATATATAGTGTGCCTAAGGAGAGTCACCTAGAGAGAAAACATTCTCTCAGGCTCTCACAGAGAGCAAACTGGTCAAGCAATGATTGTGACTCATCCAGATGCCTCACACTGACAACAGTTCTACGAAGCACTGTACATGGTTTCAAAGTAAGTCCTGAGGGGATTTGACTAACCTTCAGAGATACAAAAGTTACATGTTTTGCTACACAGGTCTTGCTTAAACTTGTCCTTAACCAGTCAGCAAAAATGTTTACCACAAGACATAAAACGTAAAGCTACATTTGAATGCTGAGCTATAAAAGGCTTAAATCAATAGCTTCCATCAGTTTTACCAATAACGCACTGTGATTATCAAACATTGCATTATGTATGCAACTTCTTTCTCTTAGTTCAATGAGAAGAAATATTTTTGTCCCAATAATGATTTGAAGAATTATAACATTTACACCCTGTTCTCTGTAAAACTAATAGATGGACAACAACATGCATTATTTCAAATATTCAAATGTACAACAAACATGTTTTCAAACTGTCAATTGTTATACATTTTTATATCTTATTAAAAGTAATAAAATAATAACAATAATAAAATTTTAAAAATTTAATTTTAGATTTCAGAGAAAGGCCTGAAAGTCCAGGCAGTGTGCAGCTGAGAGGGCATTGTGTGAAACTGAGTGAGAAGCCTATTCAGTGAAAACTCCAATAATTTGGAAAAGCTATGAACATGGATAATCTAAGGGAAGTTGCAAAGGGGGAGCAGAATCAACCTAAGAGAGAAGCTATGGGCAGCTATAACTGCCAGAAGTGCCATAAGTGTGCAGCTACATGGAACTAACAATTTGCCACAGATTGCTTCAGATATTCTACATGGAACTATAGAACTTAATGTTTTGCCCTGCTGATTTTGGGCTTATTTTCATCCCAATGGTTTGTGTATACCTTTTGGAATGGCAATGATGTTTAGCTTGTGCCTATGAATATTGGATTTATTTAACTTTTTATTTGTATAGGGACCCACAGTTCAGAGTTTGCTCTGGATCTTGGAGGAGACTTGGGACTTGGACTTTCCAGCAATGCTGAAACTGTTGGGACTTTACCAACTGTTAAACATGAACTAAAATGTCTTTTGGACAAGGGGATGTGCATGAGACTTTGGGGGTCCAGGAGTAGAATATTTACAGCTTCTGTTTAGTTGTCCCCACAAAGACTCATGTAAGTTATGGAACAGACATAGATGGAGGAGCAACCAGTGGTTCAAAGGGTGGGGTCAAAGGACCAGGTCAAGGCTTGAGGGACAAGGCCAGAGAGGCACTAATGTCTAGCATGTGCTTTCTCTAGATGCGCAAAGGGTCATCCTGAACACAGCAGTGCCCCAACCTCTCCTCCAATGTCTTGAAACTTCTAGTAACTTTGATTTTAATAAACTTGTCCTTCCCTAAGCTTGTATGTTGGGTATTTGTCTCAGCAACAAGAGAAGAGCAACTAAGACATAGCTCATGTACTTTCATTCTTTGGTTGATGTACTTTGAAGGCTGGTGTGCTGTGCATTCAAAATGACTGTTCCTTAGAATGGGTAGTACATAAGTTTTCTTTCTAAAGTCTCTTTCTACTCGTATTTTTCAGAAAAAAAAATGGAATTGAGAAAAATAGATGCAAAATGAGGTCATCTATTTGTAAGTGCTAGAAAACAACAAAGAGAGTAAGAATCATGAAGGCCTATTATTATGTATTGTTAGGGTGTTTGTGTGTGGCACGGTAAGTTTTTTCTGAGGAAGCTGAGCCCAAATCAAAATGAAATGAGGAATCAGTGTTACTCCTCGGTGATGTTGGTCTGCTGCAAACAGCAATATTATTTTCACCATTTTACAAAAGCATCCTCAGAAAATTCAAAGAATGTAAACCTCTGTAAAATGATGACAGATATTCTAATAAAGAATTTCTATCCATATATATACACACACACACACACACACACACACACACACTCAAATTGGCTCTAAAACTTAAAAACAAAGTTAGGTTTATCTTCTTTTATTATGCAAATGTATTAACCACACAACAGCATACGGTGCCAGAATCTGTTGATTTCTATAATTCAAGTTAAAACAATTGTTTTCTTATTCTCATCAGTTTTTGAAAATCATGTCAAAACTCTCTTGTATTTAGAATAGTAGTCCTTCCCTTTGGCTATGAAAAAGATTAATTGGGGCCTTTATTTATTTATTTATTTATTTATTTAATTTTTTTATTGTTTAACTTTAACAATGGTTATATTACATATTTTCATCATCAGATCAGTTGGGGCCTTTATATATATACAGCTTTGTGAATTTCAGAAAATGGACCATGGTATAATCGACCCAAATGTAGCTGAAGTGCTGCTCAAGTATCAGGATTGCATTAGGGACCCAGAGGATTTCACCGTGCAGTTAGGACTGAGAACAGCATAAAGCTACTAAGCAATTCTCTTGCCCCAACCTGCTGCACCAACTCTATGATTTCTATACACCTTTTTGTTGTAATTACTGACTCATGCTTTGTTATTTATAAACTATTAATATTGACATTTTTTAGCTCTTCCTACTCAGAAATACTATTTGATCATTTTTATTTTTATTAATTTCATAGGCATTATTTAGATGTACATCAAGATCACACTAATCACAGGGAATTTGTTCCTGTACATGATGGATGGTGAGTAACTGGGATGCTAGTGCATGGTAGCAGAGCCATGAATGTACCAGAACAGATCCCAAGTGCCATAGCTCTAAACTGGTGACCTTTGTGTGCTCTCTCAGGCCAGAGATCCAGTGGAAAGTGACTTGGCAAGGAGCACAGCCTCCTTTGTCCTCTCTACCTCACAGCCCATGGGTTGGCCCAAGTTCCACCAAGAGGCCTACACCTTGGTCTTCAGCCAACTCCTTTTTGCTGTGTCTCACAGTTGTGTGGTTAACATTTTACTTTGCCCAGAGCCTTGTTGGTCCAGAAGTGGCTGTACAAAACCTTATCCCTCTATCCGAGTCTGTAGGAGGCCTGCTGTCCAATGGAAGTTGTTTCTCTCACCTCAGTATCTTTACTGTCCTTCCAGCTCTTGTTCGTAAGGATGGCTCACAGCTTTTCAGGACCTCTGTGCTGACCATGGCCATTACTGTTATGAGATGGCCCACCCTCGAGTTCTGGCCTGAGACCCAAAACCCCAATGCAGGGCCCATTTTCTCTGTGTTAATGTTGAATTTCTCAGATCCTTTGCTCTCATCTCTAGCTCTCTGCCCTCATCTGTGTGTTGGACTTTGCCTTTGCTGATACCTGGTGACCTCTCATCACCCTATTTAATTCTTTATACATATCTAAAAGATTACTTTGTGACATGGAGCTCACAGATCTCCAATTTTAATTAGAACTAATTATGTTATAGACCTATTTATGGACACCTGCTCCCCTCCTTTTCGTGAGTGTTTTCACAGTGTTCCTGGCACCGACTTCTTATAAGCTCCATTTGCTGAAGTACTCCCATTTGAATTTTCTCTTTCAGAAACTTGTTGAAATCTGCCAGCCACTATTAACTGTCCTACATCATGTTATTTCTGTTGGTATAGTTTTATTTTTTAAGGTTTGTTTTTCTGCAGTTACTATATTAATTGGATCTTAGATGAAGGGAGACTAGTACAGGTTTTATCATGCCATCTTGAGCCAGAGAAATCAAAGCTTTATTCCCTATATTTGCCTCTTACAATTTAAATTTGACCTGTAGGAAATCTTCTCCAAATCAATAGTTTTGATGATAACAAGCAGAGAAACAAACTCATTTCACGTTACAAGAACTCTATTCAATTAAAACCTAGACTTTCTTTTATGTAAGGCAGACACTAGGAACAGAGGAGATAACTCATTTCAGACAGACCAATGCCATACACATTAATGTTTATAGAAAGACCTAGAAATAATCTGATCTAAAGCTGTAATTATGATTCTCCCAAAAGTTAAGGATCACTTATATTCTTCCCATAGTTTCAGTTTGTCTCATACAACTCATTGCAATTAAGAATGCAAGCAAAACAGAAAAATACAATTGTTCAAAATTGTGTAGTATTTAACTTTCTCACCAGCTTTCAATGGCATGGAAAAGCCAAGTACATCTTGTGATGAACATCAATGGTCCTCTTAATAAGTGGCAGATTCTTGAAGGACCAATTGAAGACAGACTCATAAAGGAATCATATATGTCCAGAGCAAAACAGAAACAACACATGAGCTACTCTATAATTAACTTTTAACAAGAATTTAGAGTAATACAATATACACATACAAATCACCTGTTAGGTCATTGTGCTTAATATGTTGTACTAGTAGGATTTTGTTACCTTAGTAGGCTCACTGATACCTGATACTTTAAACTATTGTACCTATACAGATTAAATTTTGTTAGTTTAATTAAGAAATATAGCATGTTCATTCTTAGTTTCCTTCCCTCTACCGCAAGCTCTGGAATGTAGTAAATGCTCAATAAATAGAATGAATGTGATTCATCTTGCTGAGTCAACATTTTCATCATAGGATGCAGCTCAGGGTAGCATGTAACAAGAGTCTGAATAATTAGCTCCCCTCTGAGTATAATCTTATCTGAAAAAAACAGCCTTTAAATGCTTCTGTTAATGGATAATATATATTTTCTATTTTATACAATTGTAATGGCAGTGATTTAAGTTTCCAAATGTTCTTTACACCCATACAAATTTCTTCTTCATATTCCTTGATGATTTTTTTTTAAATTCAAAACTGCTGACTCTTAACCTTATAAAAAAAGAAATAATCATGAGACTTGGTGAGAATACATTCACTCTGTTTATTGAGTCTTCCCTTAGAAGAAATATCTACCTTAGATTTGTGGAGAAAGGAAGACCATTTTTTGTGAAACAATAAATCTGTGATATGGTGAAAAAATGCATTATCCAAGAAAAAGATGAACAGCTTCACGAATTCTAGATTTTACATGTAAAAGCTGTTTCTGTGTTCAATGCTCAGATCATTTGTTCTCATTAAGATGAAATTTGCTTTATGTAAACCCTTTTCAAGTCCTTAACTATGAACAAGAACCATAACTGAGAATTATACTCAGTCTAAGACTCTTCATATTGCTATTAAAAAGGAATGATGTAGGCCAGGTACTCTAGATCACTCTCAATTGAATAAGCAAAGAACAAGTTTGCTAGTTAAAGTTCGCAAGTCTTTGGATATGTCCCCTCACCCTCCCCCAAGATACCATACATGCTGACATTCATGAGTTAAAAGAAAATAGGTTTAATTTGTCTCATTGTTTAGATCCCTCAGTCTATGGTTGTTTGGCTCCCAAGAGAAATATCATGGAGAAAAAGCATGGCAAAGTATAGCTGTTCAGCCCACCCACACCTCCACAGCCAGGAAGCAATGAAGACAGCAAGCAGGAGCTAGAGACAAGGGCACGGCCTTTCAGGTCATACCGCAATGACCAACCTCCAGTCAATCTCCAATCAGCTCCCACCCCCACAGAACATTCTAGTAGGAACTCATGAATGGATGAATCTACAGGTAAGGGCTGCACCTCCCTGACCCAATCACCTTCAAAGTGCCACATCTAAATTTAATGAAACTTTTGGAGCACATTTTAGATTTAAACAGTAACTTTCTGTACATGTGCCACAAGGTCTTTTCATGGAAACTTTTTAGTTCTCTAGTCCACCATTAATAATACTTTCAGAAAAGTCCAAGTCCAAAGTCTCCTCTGAGACTCAATACAAACTCTTAGCTGTGAAGCATTCTTAAAGAAAATTCAATACTTTCACCATACAATGGCACAGAGTAAAATTCACATTTAATGAGGCACAATAAAAGAAGTAGAAGAAATCAAAGTCATGCCAAGAGTTCTGACCAAGTAGCTCAGTGGATTTAAGTGTCTGCAAGCCAATGCAGGGGTTGGGGCTTCAACCCCCATGCCTGCAGCGTGGGCTCCACTCCTGTGGCATGCTGAGACTGCAATTGAGACTGGATGTGGTGGCAAGCACCTGTAATCCAAGCTCTTGGGAGGCCGCAAATAGGTGGATCACTACAAGTCTGATCTAGTAGTGAAACCCTGAACAGTCTGTCCCTGGATGCCTTTCCCTAAAATTACAAAAAAAGAAGAAAGAGAGAGAGAGAGAGAGAGAGAGAGAGAGAGAGAGAGAGAGAGAGAGAGAAAAGAAGACAGGCAGGCAGGAAGGCAGGAAGGCAGGAAGGCAGAAAGGAAGGAAGGAAGGATAAAGAAGGAAAGAAAAAAAAGAGAGAGAAAGAAAGAAAGAAAGAAAGAAAGAAAGAAAGAAAGAAAGAAAGAAAGAAAGAAAGAAAGAAACCAAAGTCATGCCAAAAACAGGATCACAAATATTAATTCCTCCAGCTAAATACTTTACACTCCACGGAGACTATGGTGAGCTGTGAGCTCCCGGGACCTCAATTCTTTTGGTTGCAGCCCTATGTTTCCTTTGTCTTGAGCAGCTTTCTCCTCTCCCATCAGTTTCTACAGCTTTCCTGTGTAGATTTTCCACATTTTGCTTCTCTAGTTGCCCAGGAGCTCCACTGCATTTTAGTCTCACTTTGATCTTCACACAGAAGGCTCTCAGGAACATATTTTGACCATCCCAAGTTTTCCTCTAAGATGGGAAAGGAAGCCTCCATCACTCCAGTTGTATACTCTGTATGTGTGGTAAACAAATACCATGTAGGTGATGCCATGGTCTGCTGTCATCTCCAGTGATAGCCTTCCCCTGGGACCATGACTTCAGTAGACTCTGGATACCTGGACCCCTGCACTTGGGAAAGCACTTTCCTCAGCATCCCTGGGTGAGGGTGATGCCTTAAAGCTGTCTTCTCAAAGCAGTCTTTTGAAGTAGTTAAACTTTATACACACATGATACTGTGAAGGGTTGTGTCTGGCATAATCCAGAAATACCGTCTAGCCACCCTTATTATGGTCCAGATAAAATGTATTGGAATTGCTTCTAATGCTAATTTTTTTGGATACTATTTTCTCCATGGCCCAGCTGTGCAGGTACTTGGTTCTCGCTATGCAGTTGAGGCTGGCCTTGAGCTCACTTTTGTAGCCCAGGCTGGTCTTGAACTTGCACTGATCCTCCTGCCTCAGCCTCCCAAGTGCTAGGATTACAGGCGTGAGCCACCATGCCCGGCTGGTACTTTCTTATGTGACCACTTTTGCTCTGTTATTTGCTTCTGAATTCTACTATAAATCTAGCCAAAAGCATCCAGTAGTTCTCTCACAATCTTAATGTTGGGATACTTTGAAATTTCTTCTGCTACATTAGTCTTTTATTTCTAAATTAAGCCTCATACTATCTTAGGACATGAGAAGAATTTTGACAAGTTCTAGGCCAAAATATAACAAATATGGTCTCTATTCCCATTTCCAATAGACTCCACATTCTCAGTTAAAATTTCCTGAATATGAGCTTTAAGGTCCTTGTTCCTATCAGCACTATAATTCGCTGAGCTTGAGCGAGAATTTCCCATCAAGCTGTGCTCATAGTATTCTAGAGCTTCTCTAGTACGAATCTTCAAACCTTTCAAAGTTCTTTCCAAAGACAAGTTCTGACATCTTCTGAGCCACATGGCCATACACAGTCACATAATAGCCTCACTTCTTCATTGTTTCTTGTGATCTAGCAAATGAGCTTTTAAAAATGTCTTACAGGTTTTAGTGGCCTTTAGCGGCTTGTTTTGTAGAGATGTTGCAGTAGATGTCTACGCTGGATCCCAGTGATGCCTGTTTTCTTAGGTTCACACTCTATTTTATTCTCTCAGTTTAAATATGAGCTGGACTTGATGGTTTCATTATTACAACCCAGAATTTCTGTATTAGTCAGCTTTCCTATCCTGAGGTGTAATATATGACACCATAGTATAAAAGAGGAGAGGCTTAGTTTAGGTGTTGATTTTGGGGAATCACTCCATAGATGACTGGCTGTAAGGCAGAAATGTCATGATGGGAGGACATGATGCAGAGTAGCTCCTTACTTCTTGGCAACCAGAAAGCTGAGAGTCGCCATCTACAGGAATACACTATTTAGATGCTCCAGTGCTGCAACTAGTTAGCATGTGGCACTTATAGAGGAATAAACTATTTCAGATTATGTTGCTAGTATTTGTTCTCCAACCAGGCCCCAACTCCTAATAGCTCATTTAGAAATGAATCCATCAGTGAGTTAATCCACTAATGTGTATAATGCCACCATGATCCAACCACATTCCAAATGCCCAGCTTTGGACACAATAGGACCTTGGGCGCATATTTTAGCTTGAAACCATAAGAAATTCAAATAAGTGCTGAATTAATGAATTGAAGCATCTATCATTAGTCAAGGTTTTTGATCAGAAACCTCATCCTAAACTCATTGCATGCCTAGATTATACTTTTTTCTATAGATAATAATCGTAAGTAAATTCCTAAGAAACAACCTGATATTTTTGTTAATTATACAACTAGATGACATATTACCTCAAAGACCGGCTGAAAACAACAATGTTTATGGTGTAACAGTGAGTCTGAAATCTGAATGTAGCTCATTTGGGTCCTATGGCTCTGGGTCACTCCTAAGGATGCAGCAGAGGAATTCACTGGAGTTGTCATCTCAAGATTTAACCTGGGAAAGATCCATTTTCAAGCTTGTTCACCTGGATGCTGCCAAGATTCAGTTCCTCGCAGGCTGTCAGAGATTATTTCTGCCAGTTACTATCCAGAGGCTCCTCTTTCCACTTTTTGATGTCTAGATATCTCCACAGAACAATTCATGGCATGACATCTGACTTCATCAGTGTAAGCAGAAAGGACATCATAATCTTTTACTTTCTAATGTCAGAAGTGCCAATCTGCCAGTTTGCTGCATTAACATAGTGAAAAATAAGTCACTAAGCCCAGCTCATATTTAAAGTGAGAGCATAAAATCGTGTGAATATAAGGAAGTAGGACCACTGGGATTCAGTCTAGAAGTCTAAAGCAACATCTTCATGAATCAGGCTGCCAAAGGTCATTAAAACTTTCAAGACTTTTTAAAGGCTATCATGGGAGAGTTTATTTGCTAGACTGACAGGAGCTGTCAAATGTTATGAAAAGGCCTACCTCATATTTATCATGGAAAGACACCTCAAATTTAGTCTTTACAAATCTCTCCAAGACATTACTTCTACTTTCATGCTCATCTTCTTACTCACAGTGACACTGTTCTTTCTCACAGAAAAGAATCAAAGCAAGCAAATTAAATTGCCCCAATTGTATAACATCAAATTAAAATATGTAATGATATTTTTGCTTAACATTTTCTTATTCTGATTTCAAGGAAAGACCTATTCCTTGTAGAGGAAAACACATGCTGCTACAGCTGTCCTATCTTCTTGAGGATTTTATTTTCATTTCTACCTTTCTCTCGTACTTTAGCACAGCACATCTGGTGACTTCTCTTTGCAGTTTTCACACTTCTTTCATGTTCCTTTTTTCTCCTTCAGGTACTACCCTATGGCTCTCTGCTTACCTACCTGCCTTATTACTTCCAAGCAACACACCTGAGTGTGGTGACTGTTTTCCCAAGAGAAGCAGCCTAACTCAATAAGATGGGTTATTTATAGAAACTTCAGTTTCCACTATTCAGGCATCATCTTAGTTCCCATTAAGTTCTGCTATGATTATCACTACTTTCCTTCTTCCTTCTTCTGTGCATGAGTCCACTTTTATTTGGACTTGTCTTTCCTGTTCATTCCTCTACCTAAGTCTTCTTGGTAGAAGAATTAATCTGAATGTTACCCTTACATACCCATTCTTAGATTCTTAGGTGAGGCCCTTTTTTCTTTTTATTATTGAGCGAGTAGTGAGAAACTAACATATATATATATATATATATATATATATATATATATATATATATGCTGAAGGTTTATCTTCAGCACAGATGAAATTTGCTAAGGTTCATGACCTCCGTTTGGTCATCAATACAATGAGAACCTGAGCTCTTCATCTTCGTCAACCAAAGTTAGACCTACTAAGATACACCTTCTCTTAATCACTCTATATTATATTTTCTATGAGATATTTGGATTAGATTATTGTAACTTAAAATTTGTTCATTTTAATAGCAATCCTTCAATTACACACACACACACACACACACACACACACACACACGCATAGTTTTTGTTATTTAAAGAGAATACAAAATAGTAAAACTAAATACATAAAAAATAAACAATATAGAACTTCACCAAATAAAGCTTTAAGAGTTCAACAATTGTTGTTCCTTTGCACAATATTGTCTTTACTTGAGAGGGTGAGGTAGGAGGATCACCGCTAGTTCAAGACTAACCTGAGCTACAAAGAGAGCTCAAGTTCAGCCTGAGCTGCCTAATGAGAGCCCATCTCAAAAAGACAAGTGAAGCAAAACAAAACAGTCAAAACAATTGTCTTCAAATTAGTTGTTCAGATTACTGGATGTAAGCATCTAATTCAGTTTTTAAAAGTTATAAGAAATTAAAAAGGATAAGAAAAATGTGATAAAAAACTAATTTGGAAAAAAACACTTAGGATGTTAAAAAAAGAAAAGAACACTAACAATGAAATACTGCCAGAAAAGGAGTTCAGAAATTGATCTGCATAAAGGAAGAATTTGAGAAGTGTGCAAGTAGAAGGATAAAATATTTTGTTTTTCTTGTTCTTAATAGATCAAAAATTAATATTGTTCAAAGAAATAATAATGAGATGCTTTGAGTTGTTTATATCATGTGGAGATGAACAACACGAATGTGAATGATCTGTTACAAGGTATGAACACCACAACTGAAGTAGTGTGGTTACATGAAGGTAGACTTAGGTTAGTGAAAAGTAAGTAGTATAAAATGTAAGAGTGATGTTCCCTTGAATTTTAAGGAAACTGTACAATATAGAATGTCAGGAAAAGTGACCAGAAGAAAACAAAAATGCAAAAATAGAAAACAGTGGAAATTATGATAGATTTAAATTCATCTGTGTCATTAATTACTTTAACTATATCCCTTTAAAATAAGAGAATATCATAGTAAAACATATTAGCATTAATCAAGGAAAATCAGGAATATCAACGTTAACGTTAGACAAGACATTGAACCAGTAGAACCAGCAGTGGCAATTATGTGGTAAATGTTCTTCAGAGAGCCGTTTATAACACTGCAAGCTCTAGATGGTTCAACATCCCAGATTTAAGCCAATGAATATTGTCAAAGAGAAAGAAGAGTGTTGAATAATTAGAAAGAAATTATCTCCCAAAAGATAGTGCTTTATAAATTCACCTGTACAAGTGTATTAAAACATAATTTGAAGCTAACACTGATGGAACTAAAACAGAAACTAAGAAATTCACTATTATGGTATATTTGGAGCGGTCACAATGTTTCGGTAAAAAATAGTTGAAGTAGTAAAAAACCGATACGAATATAATGGATCCAACTAACACCAGCAATGAACTTGCTCTACTTCACAATTACAGAATCCTCTCTTCAACGTAACCAGCGTACATACTTTTCAAAGCTGACATAAAAAGTTCACTGATACTGGAACATTCTGGACCATAACATATATCAACAACAACAACAAAAAAAAAAAACAGTAAGAAAAACAAATAATGCTCTTAGACAACAAGGTACTTAAGGTAGGGCTTAGTAATGCAAAGTTCCATAACATCCTAAGTTTCTTAGAAATTATCCAAAACATTCATAAATTATATAGGTCTCAAAATAGTCTCAAGATGGCTGAGGTGATTGCATTAAAAATTTCCATCAGTCTTTTGAAAATAGAAGTTAATATGTGGAATTTCACCTTGGCTAACTCTATGCTGATATCTGCAATCTAAGTAACTACATAGAGGCCAGCAATGCTTAATACAAATATCATGCTTGATTAGTTGTCATCTTGGTCTTCTAAATGTGTACCCTTGCTAATGTCATGTCAATTATTACTATACTCTCTTCAAAATAAATTTCATAAAAGAAAAACAAGAGGGACAAGAACAAAAATTTAAGGTTTCTGGAAAACAAGCTGTAATATGCAATTGTATGTCCAGGTTTACATAACTATGTCTATCAAACTAAGCAACAGATTTGATAATAAAAATAAATAATATATCAACCATTGTTAGTCAGCTATTCTTGTTCTGAAAATCTATAACATATGCATCGTTGTATGTTACCTTGTTTCTGTCACTGTTTCTGATTTTTGTTTTTGCTTTTGTCTTTTACTTTTCAAAGTGAAATAATAAAATTAAATTTAATAAGAAGGAGAAATTCAAGATACATCGAAATACATAAAAATGATAATATAACATATCAAACTTTGTGGATTGCAATAAAAGAAGTATTTAGAGGAGATTTACAATATTAAATTCACATGTTAAAATCATAAAATTCTAAAGTCAATAATTTAATCTATCATTTCAGAAAACTAGAGAAAGGAGAAAATTGAATACTATGTAAATTAGCAAAATGATAAAAAGCAATCAATGAAATTATAAGTAGAGAAGGAAACAGAAAAATTAGTAAAACTAAAAGTGGTTCTTATAAAAGCATGATCAGCCATCAGGTATGAGGATGAATTCCTATAGTCCTAACACACAGAAAGTTAAGACAGAAGGATCATCAAGTTCAAGAAAATCTGAGATGTACAATGAGTTTGAGGCCACTCTGAACCTCACAAGGAGATACTGTATCAACAAAGACCAAAGGTGGAAAAAAAAAAAACCTCTACAAGTGATCAGCCCTTGTCAAGTCTAAGAGAGGATACATAAATTGCCAATATCACATTTGCAAGATGCGCCAGCAAAACTGATACCATATCTACTGACAGAATACAAAAACAACATCTTGAATAAATTTATCTTAAAATATTGATAATTTAGATAAAATAGACCAATTATTTGAAAAGCATATCTCTCAAAAATTCATACAAGAAATAGATAACCTACGTATTAATTAATTAAGAAAATTAAACCAACAATAATCAAATTCATACCATAGACGGATATAAATTCAACACTAAAATATTGATAGCGGGGCCCGGCGGGATGGCTCAGTGGTCTAAAGCCCCTGCTTGGGAAAGCTTGGGTGGCTTCAGGGACCACAGTTTGATCCCCGGCACCACATGCTGCGCCAGCCCTGCCCTCGGGGCAGGATGACCCAGCCATAAAAATGAGTGAATAAACAAAGGTTCTGAAACAAGAAAATAAATAAATAAATAAAATTTAAAAAAATAAATAAAATAAAATATCGATAGCATTCCACTACACAAATAACAAACTCAATAAAAGAGAAGTTAAGGAAACAACTCCATTCATAATATCATCAAAGAAGAGTAATATTTAGGAATCAATAAAACAAAGAAAGTAACAAATGTGAACACTGACAAATTATACTACTCTGAAAAAGGAGATTGAATAGGACAACAGACAATGGAAAGTTATCTTTTGTTATTGGTTAGGAAGAATCAGTATAGCAAAATGGTTATACCCACAAAACTGTTTATAGATTTAATGCAACACCAACCAAAATATACTTACTGTATCCCACAGGACTATTGAAAATCATTCTGAAATCCATTTGTAACTAGAGAAGACCTAGAATAGTACAAACAATTTTTGATAACAAAGACAAAGCAGCAAGATCACAGACTAAAAGCAGATCCATGACTATCACCAAACACTAAACAAAAATCAAAGTGGATCAAAGATCTAAAGATTAAGTCCAGTAATACTAAACCTTTTGAAAGAGAGACTAGGTAGAATTCTTAAAGATAAAGAACTAGGCAAAAACAGCAACAACAAAAAACTGCATGAACAAACCCCTGACTATGTAGGAAATACTGTAAAGAATCAACACATGGAGTATATGTTTTTAAAAAGCTTTGCACAGCAAAAGAAATCGTCTATGGAGTGAAAAGGCAGTATATTGAGTAGGGGAAAAAATTAAACCACTTTCCTTTAGACAAAGACTGATATCTAGAGCACACAAAGAACCCCATATTTAAAAACCAAATCCATAAATGGGTATCTGAAATGAATACACAGTCCGCAAATGAAATACTAGAAACTGAAAATAAATACATAAAATAATGTTCAATATCACTGGTCATTTGAACAACACAAGGACAGCACTCAGATTCCATCTCACACCAGAAAGGATAGATATGATCGAGAAATCAATGAACAGCAAAAGCTGGTGGGGATATGGGAAAAGACCAACTCTTCTCTGCTGTGAGTGAGAGTGCAGACTGGTAGAAACCAATACGAATATTCTTCAAAAAACTAAGACTTGGCATTCCATTTGACCCAGCTAATAATATTCTTGTTTTTTTTCCGCCCCAAAGAATGAAAAGCATAGGGCCGTGGAGATAGCTCAATAGAATAAGTGCCTGCCTCATAAGCACAGGTCCTGAATTCTATCACTGGTACCACCAAATAAATAAATAAATAAATAAATAAATAAATGCATTATATCATAGTGACATGTTTGTACCCATGTTTATAGCAGCGTAATTGATCATAGCTAAACCTGGGGGCATGCGGCTTAGCTCCATTGTCTAAGTGCATGTTGGGCTGGGGTTTGAGCCCCAGCTCCACAAGCCTTACCTAGCCTGCCATTAAGGCAGCCTAAGCCAGTCAAAAAAAAAAATCCTTATAATAGCTAAATCTTGTAAACAATCAAATACCCATCAAATGATGAGTGGTTGTGCCTTTTGTACAGTGGACTACCACTGAGCCATAAAGAAGAATAAATTTAATATTCAACTAAGTGGATGACCTTGAGACCATACTATTAGGCAAAATATATTGAACATATATACGTAAATATTGCATGGCCTTTCTAATGTGAGAAACTGAAAGTGTAATTAAGAACCAAATTGTATGACAGACATCGTGAAATAAGGAATTGCTCAAAAGGAAAGGAGAACTAGGGAGAACAGGAACAGAAAAAGAAAGGAAGAATTGGAAAAGAAAAAAAGGAGAAATAAAGAATAAAACGAGAATAAAGCTTTTATAAATACAGGTTCATAGAAAGGAGGTTAATGGGAAAAAGAAATAAAAATATATTAGGTACAGGTACAAATTCCCATGATGAATGTGATCATTAAGCAGATTTGCATGGCAACAATGAAGTCAATATTTTTAATATTGTATAGTTGAAATGGTATGAAAATAAGATATGTTCAAATCTGGTAGTACTTTTCAGACAAAGCATCTTTTTTTTTTTTTTTTTTTTTTAATGGAGCAACAAAAATGCTACCAGGATGGCTTTCCACATTAAAAATAAAAGCCAAGACATGGGAAAAGAGAAAGTGTGAATTGGAAAAATGAAAATGTTATTCACATGCAATAAATTTGTAATAGCACATGTATCCTGACAGTCTCTTGGAACTGGATCACACACAGGAAGTGCACAATTGGTACAGGATGATTGAAAGACAGCCCAGCATGCTTTATTGGCTTCATGTCATTCTTGGACAGCAGCAAGTAATGAGCTCCATTCTCAACAGAAGGAGGCCAGTTGTCTTCAACTTCCAGTTACTTACTTCCTTAGTCAATTATGACATTTTTCACATTGCCTTTTCTTAAATAAAATGGATTCTGGGTTAGAAAAGCAAAAGGTAGAATGATGTTTTCCATTGTCCATATTACAAGATGGCAAATTAACTCCACATGTGCTAAAGATATTATCAGATTTGGATTAATTGTAGCCCTTGTATGTCAATACTGAGATACAGTTCCAACTTTCCCTCTTCATTCAGTCTAATACTACCCCATTCCAATGCAGGCCTTAATAGCTGGAAATAGCATTGCACATTTCCATATCTCCATAGAGACTAAAGAATAATCACTTTTATATGTAAATACATTTAGCATAACTACTCTAGAGACCACAGTAGCTGCTAGAATTATTAATGAAACTGCACTTAATTTGCTGTACATTCACATTACTCTTCAGGAAAAATTCAAATAGCTGACCATGATCTGAGCTCACTTAAAAATGAGAAAAACTGCTTACACAAGGTCATGAAATGTACATATCTTCCTCTCTTCTCCCAGGGTTATCCAATACCTTGCCCTGACAGCATTTGTTGAAGCCCCTATGTGCTTCGTCGCTAGACTCACGAGCTATCTTTATCTATAATATAGCCAATTCAAAACCTGAGTCAACAGGGAAACCTGGGCCAAGGATATAGCTCAGCAATGCAGTGCCTAGCTGGCAAGTGAGAAGTCCTGAGTTTAATTCTGCACACCAAGTAAATAAGATAAATTGCCACAAGGGCTGGTAAGATAGCTCAGCGGTCTGAAGGGCCGGCTTAGTCAAGCTTAGGCAACCACAGAAACCATGGTTGGATCCCCAGCACCACATGCTGTGCTAGCACCATGCCCAGGGCAAGCTGAACCAGCCATAAAATAACATTAAATAAATAAAAATAAATAAATAAATACGGTGAAAACCATTATATGTATAGGCAGCTGTTGCTGGGGCACAAGTGTATCTTTGCTTTTACCACTGCACTTTGTAACTTTAACAAGATATACTCCTTTAATTGGGTTTATATGTTCAATGACTAAATCTCAATGTACAGTCCTCAGTTGGCAGGACCAGTAATACTCAAGACTGTAGATATTCAGTGAAAACTGTGGTAGATCTTCTCACAGTTCCTTGAGGAAATTGACAGAGCAGCAGTTCGTATTTCTAGGCCTATATGCTTCTTCAGTGAGTGTGTATGTGAACACAACTTCCCTTCTTTGAAAATCTTTCAACCCAGACCCATACATGTTCATCATCCAGAGTCTCTGTGGCTATTGTTATAAGTACCATTTCTATTCTACCACCTTAACCTGCTAAGCCCTTAGCTAATCTCCTTTCCTATGTGTCCTTCTCTTGCGTGGTCTTCACTTCTATTTATGCAAATGCACTCCTTTCCTATTGGTCCTACCTCTAAAGAACATCATAGCAGAGCTTTATCAAGAATTGCGAGGAAAATTGTTTTTATATTATTATCACAATAGAATTATTTCCTGATCATAAGATAAAAAGTACAATTTTTACCTTTCCTCTATATGTCCTATCTTCTATAGTCTTGGATTGTCCCCCACAGACCAAACATCTAGAACTTGGTGACAAATACAAAGTTCACCATATGTACTAAGCTCTGCATTTTTTAAAAATCATAAGGTAGCATCTGGTTCCCCATTTATTAATCTCTAGCAAGGATTTATTCTAGAAATTGTAGTTATAACTGCAGCACATTAACAGCACAAAAGTGAGCTTAGAATTAATTTTTACAATATTTGGGATATTTTACAAATCTTGTAGAAAAAGAAAAATATATTCTGTTAAAGTACTATAAATCATTAAGCACTTAAACATTTAAAATGCCATTATTCTGTGCTGGCCCCTAATTAATCAAAGCCCTTTGTCACTTGAAAAAAAAACATGAGTTTTCTAATTGTTGACTTAGAATTAAATTTGATTATTAAATGACATTATCAATGACCCCTAATTAAATACATAGATTCTTAAAATTCAATGTAGTATTTTATTTCCTTGCTAGGAATAACCACGAGCTTCATGATTTAGCCACGTTTCTCTTTCGTTCTTTATCAAAACATATGCCCCAGTTTATTGAACATGACTTAGAGTTATGTAGCTTTTACAATTTTACATCATTTGATGGTATCAGTCATGAAATGTACTGTAACTTAAATCAGGAGACAACCATTAATCTCTAAGTAATGATCGCTTACATTTAATAAAATACATTACATGAAAAGCATGGCTTAATGCTACTTGTAGTATTCTCTATCACATCTGTTCTTCTGTATCCATTTTTTATAAATTAAACAAGACAATCATTGCTGGAGGGGCACACGGCTAGTCCAATAAAAATAAGAAGACAATTGCTATCCTACTATTATAAATCTTGATTTATAAATTTAATATGAAGAAGACTAATTACGTTTTACCTGGATGTAACTCTTAATAATAAGGTGCTTTCTGCATGAGAAAACTGAGTCATGCCATAACACTCAAAATTTTATTATGCATTTTGAGTCACATGTTCAGAGATAAATCAATCATAGCTCTTAATCTCCCTCAATTTCCCAGTTCTTTAAATATGTGTTGTTTTCTTCTGTGTTCTTTTGGGCACCTAAAAGTATTCCTGACCTGCTCATCCCTTGACTTCTCTTTTTATACCATCTTAATATTTGAACAGATTTCTTATCTATATCTTTTAGTCTTTTGTATTAAATGAAAAACTTTTAAGTATTTACTGCCATGTTCCAACATTTTGACACAAATCTTTAACTCAGACATTTGGACTATTGCAATGTTTTCATAACTGGTCTCTCTACCACCAACCGCTCTCTAAGTCCATTCACTTACATTTTGTCATGGCCGGCATGCACAGTCAAAGGGACCTTTGTGGGAGGCTAATGGAAGATTAAAAACAAACAGTATACATAGAAGAAAACGTTTGGACAAGGTGAGATGTGCCTCTGTGATGCAGAGACTAAGCACAGTTTATGTCTTTATATAATATACCCAGTAAAAAGAGGAAAAGAATGCTGTAGGATGAAAAGTTTAAGTTCTCGGTATTTTGCCAAGAACAAAGTGAAATATTTTCAGAGCTTCATGTACTGTCACTAACCGGGAGGAACCCTAAGGCCAGGCGCTTGCTGGATTGCTTTTTCTCTAGTCCCAACAATTTGTTCACATGCTTGACATCAGATGCTCCATGTTCGGGGTTTGGCCTTGCTCTGTCTTCGAATGTGAGGTGGATCTCCACCTCAGTTGCTCCCCATATCATCTTGCAAATTTACCTTCCTCACATAAATTTCACATCATTCCTTTTCTGTTTCCAAGTCTCAGTGCTTAAAAACAAAACACACCATCAGTTTAGTACCCTTGGCTATATGTGATGCAGTGATAACAAACCTTTTCAGAGCTTCCAGTGATAACAGTAGCCTGCCGTGGTAGTCATGCCGTAATCTTGCCACCTCTACTCCATATCACCTGAACACAAACTTCTTCACTCTGTCCAAGATGTTAGTTACAGCAACAATTCATTTATTAACTATATCTTTACTTTTCTTCATTTCAGCCTTTGTTTTGGCTATAAATATATATTCTCCATTCTCTACCTTTGGAGGGACTGTATGATATTGCAACCACTATGGAAATCAGTGTGGAGACTCCTCAAAAAACTAGCATTACAGGGCCCATTCAAGCCAGTTACCCACCTTCGGGATATTTTTTCAGAACTGAAAACATCATGCCACAGAGATATATGTGTGCACCTATGTTTATAGCAGTGTAATTTATCCTAACAATCTAGGAAACAACTCAAATACCCACCAACTGGGGAATGGATGAAAAGATGTGGCATTTTTTACTCAAAGAGGCATTGCTTACCTATAAAAAATAGATACATCTGGTATAGATATATGGATGCAACCAGAGACCATACTCTTAAGTCTAATGAGTCATACCTGTATGTGAAAACATCATATTGTCTTATGAGTTTAGGAACCTGAAAAAATAAAGAAAATCTGCAGAGTAAAATAAATACTGTGAAAGGGAAAAATCTGTTCAAAAGGAAGTAACAACTGAGGTGAGGGTAAGGAGAAGAGAAAGAAAAAAGAGAGGGAAAAAGAAATGTATATGCACACACATAGGATAGTTTGGATAATTGCACTTTGATTTCTGCTGGTCTTTTGAAAGCAGCAGTTCATATTAAATTTTTTTCAGGGGCTTGCGGGTTAGTGCAGTGGATTAAATGCCTGTGTGAGCCATCGCAGTCAGGCACAGGGGATGGTACTGGATTCCCAGGCCCACCCTAAGGCAGACTGAGCCAGCCAAAAAAACAAAACAAAAACAAAAAAAAGAACAACAACAAAAACAAAGAACAAACAAAAATTCATATTAAATTTTAAATTTTTTTCTCTTTATTTGACCAATTTTGCATGTTTATATTTTATAATCTAAATAACTAATCTGAAGACAAAATTAGATTCTACTTTTATGTACTATAGAAGTTTCTCTTATTTTTTATTTATTGGTATATTTTCATAGTCTATAATGTTTACAGTGTTTGCGATCTCTTTTTAACATTTTTTTATGCGTTTAGTACAAGCTCTACAGGGTCTCACTACACAGATCAGACTCATAGTGATTCTCCTATTTTCAGCCTCCCAAGCACTGGGATTACAGGTGCATGTCACCACCCCACCTCAATCAATGTTTCAAAGTGGTCCCTGCATCTGCCTAAGTAGGCTCATTAATCCACTGCGCTCTCTGGCCAGCCCTTTCTCTTCGTAACATTTAAGAGATTTTGTGTTCATATTCTAAATGAAACATTGTGGCTATTTTTTCCAGTCCTTCATTTCAGATTTATGGACTTCAAAGTTAGAAATATCATCATGATTTTGTCTGCATTTTATACAGAACAGTGAATATAGGCAATAGTTGAAAAAATGCACACACTAAATTACATGAAGCAATAGCCCAAATGCACATCAGGAGTCAACAAAATTATTTCCTATTTTTTGCAAATCAGTGTGGCCATGTTCATTGGTTTATGTGGTTTTTTGTACTAAGACAGTAAGTTTGATCAAGTACAAAAAAGATCATGTCCTACGATGCATGATGGGTTAACTATTTCTTCAAGGAAAAAAAAGATTGATAATTTCTGATAAAATACATAGAAGGTGGGAGAAAGTAGACGCTCTAGGCATACCAGAAGGGATTCCGAGGAGGACTGACCCAGGTGCTCATTCTCGTTTCTGGCACAGCCTCCCTTTCCCACCCACACCCCCTCCCCCGCCAAGTCTATATGATGATGATGCTTGGCTGAGCTCTCTGAAGCTGGGTTTTCATGAAATGTCTCTCAGGAGCACATTTGCCTAAAAGTTTATCATCGAGATACTTTATCTGTGCTTCAGTGATCAGCATGCAGACATCTTTGACACAGATATGAATACTGAGACAGACAACTACCAGTCAATCAAGGCGCATGATGAGAAGGATGAAGATCGTGTAAGCAATAGGAAGGAAAGTTCCACTCCATACGCCACAATAGTACTTCTAGCTGACTCATTTGTCAAAATCAGGGATTTGGGCCATTTCAAAACTTAAAAAAAATGTCTGCTGCAAAGAATTTAAAATAGTACTTTTTATATAGGAACTGAAATAATTATTGTTGTGCTTTTGTGTTCATAGTTCTTGACTATATAGCGGTGAGTGTATATACATATTTATCCAACTATCTAGTTAAGAATTCTCATTTTCAAGTCTAAAAATTCATAGGCTTATATATATATATCCCAATTTAAATTTTGAACAAAAATTGCACATATTCTTTTGGATTACCCAGCCATATATAGTTTGCTACTCATGTATTTATTCAGTGAATTTTTCGTAGGAGATACCATGCTCCAGACGTGATTGAAATAGCACAGTACAGTAAAAAGAGCACCACATTTCATGCAGTGAGACTGGGTTTGAATCTACCTTCCCAAGTGCAGCGATGACAGATACTTTATTGAATATTGCTTTTTTTTTTTTTGCCTTTTTGAGACAGGGTCTCGCTATGCAGTTCAGGCTGGCCTTGAGCTCACTTTTGTAGCCCAGGCTGGTCTTGAACTCACAGCCATCCTCCTGCCTCAGCCTCCCGAGTGCTGGGATTACAGGCTTGCGCCACCATGCCCGGCTTTTTATTGAATATTTTTGAGAGAAAATTTTCTTCTCTAAAATAATGTGCAATACAGTCATTTCCTCTGATGGGGTTGTTACAAGAATTATGTGCAGTAACTCTTTTAGTCTGTCTGGCACTTTATGCTGCACCTTCTCTTGGGGGCAAACCCTTAGTCATGACCAGAGTGTAAGCACTGCACTGACGACTGAACAGCTGTGCTGACTCCAGACCATAACCTAGTACATTTGAGGGCTTCTTATTTTGCCCCATGCTAAACAATTAGGGTCCATCCCATGATTTTTAAACCACAGCTGAAATGAATATATCTTTGCCTATCACATCATGAAACTTGAAGACAACAAATGCAGAGAAGCTGGTAAAAATATCGCCAGAAGAAAAAGAACAAAGGCACTATAAAAACATCTGGGAGAGACTGAGATTCCCAATTTGAGCTTGTAGGTCAACAGAGTAATTTGGATCCCAGTCCTTCCAATTTACTCCCTTCCTGCTAAAGCTCGTTTAGTTGCCAACATACTACATAATACCAGAAAAATCATGAAGTAGGCACACAGCTTACGTGGGTTCCTTTATTCTCCCCATGAGAGTAAGATAGAGAGTTCGTAGTCCCTTCCCTTGAGATACTTGCCAACTGCTGTCATTCCCATCACTTGAAGCAAAGTTTAACACATACTAGGCGAAGAATGCATTTGCTAAATGAAAAAATGATTTATTAAATTATTATAATACTGATATAAGTATTAACGTAATAGACTCATAAAGACATTTAAGAAAATCAAGAATCTTAGCAAGAGTTTTATAATGACTATAGATAAAATCATATGAATATGTACTAGGAAATCAAGTAAATTGTTACTTCACTAGCATAACATAATAGCTACCTCCTAATATTCAAGGAACAGGAAATGCCAACATTCCCCACTCTTCTATATTAAATTAAAGCAAATCTGGCTATCATAACCTACTTATGAGGTTAGCTGAGGCCTGATGTCGGATATGGCTTGGGTTCCTATCCCACTGTGTTATTCACACAAATTACCAGATCAAAGATGCCTTGGAAAATTAAAAGAAAAGGATGCTGGCCTCAGGCCACCAAGCCACTTCCTGACCTCCTGTGTCACTGTGTGCTCATTCCTTCATCCTCCCGGCTTCACCCACTCCTGGAGTGCTCTCTGGCCTGCTGCTTAGTGCCCCCTCTGTAAAGTCTCTCAGGTGTGCTAGGCACAGTAGATGTTTTTTCAACATAGCACCCAGGCTACTTTATCCAATGGCCATATCTCCTAAAGCCCACTCTGCACAGCTTACTGCATTGTGCGGTTCTGAACAACCATACACACTCTGTTTCTTCCCCATTTGACACACTGTTCCAATTTTTCTCTCCATCCTATCCTTCTGCTCCATAGTGCTAGGGACTGGACCTGGGCCTCACACATGCAGTACTAGTCGAGCATCTACCACCGAGCCACCTCCCACATCCCAAGCCTTTTAAATTTTAAATCAGGTTCTCCATAAGTTTCCCAGGCTGGAAATAAACTTGTAATCCTCCTGCCTCAGCTTCCAAGGAGCCGATGAGTGCCACCCTGCCTAGCCTTTTTCCTTTCTTTTGTAAGGAGAATGAGGATTGATTTCAAAGATGTGTTCCAATGAGACTATCAAAAAGCATCTATTATCCTTATCCTCTAGTTAAATGATGAAGCCGAAATGCTTAAAACAATATCCTTTTCTTTTCATTTTGCTTTGCCAACACATTAGAGATCAAACAAGAAAAAATTCTTTTGACATCCCTTAGCAACTGCTTTTGTAAATTAGTGTAACCGTTTTTGCAACTGGGATGGTGAGTTGTGATGAGAATGAAAAGAGCTCAGAGGGTCTGGGGAGATAGCTCAGCAGCCCCAGCGCCAGCCTGTCAAGTGCCAGGTCTCCAGGCAGTGCTCACCTGTAATCTCAGTTTTAGGGAGGTAGAGACAGGAGGATCACTATGAGTTCACACTTTGTAGCAAGACATTGCATCAAAAAATAAAATAAAAAGTAATAAAAATTAAAAAAAAAAAAAAAGAGCTCAGAAGGGCTAGGATGCAGTTCAGAGGCAGAGTGTTTCCCCAAGCATGTGTCTGGGCTGGATTCCATCCTAAGGACAGCAAGGGAAAGAATCTCAGAAAAGCAGAACATGAATGTACATCAGGGTGGTTTTTAGTTATATATTTAGAGGAAAATAGCATGTGATGCATTTGCCATGGGAGAAACTTTGTTTTGAAAAGCTAAAATAATTTTCAGTAAAAAAAGAACCCTTCTCTTGCTGCCACAAATGTGCATGTGTTCCCACCATCATAAGCTAAACCTCCCCAAACAGAAAGGAAGAGGGCTTGAACTCATGGAAATAAAAGTGACAGAAGCAGAAAATATTTTACAAATCCATCAAGAGAATCTATGTGCTCCGTGCTCACCCCTGTTGTGACACAACCGAGGCTTTCGGGTGTCAACCAGCTTTCCTCTCGGGGATCCGTTGCCAGCCCACCATATGTCAGCTGGCGAGGAACAGCGGCTGACATGTTAATCTGGCAGGAGTCCCTTTCAGTCCTGAGCCTGCCCTGAGTCTGGTAGCATTAGATGAACTCAGTATAGTACCCATGCACTCCCTGTGACAAAATAGAAGTCGAAGGTCGAGAAGACACAGAAAGAGACCATAGCCTTCCGGGTTATGATTTATTAGGATTGAAAGAGTCATTAGCATGACCAGATTAAATGCCTACTTGAAGAGAAATAAATTACTGAGAAAATATATTTTTTCCCTTTTTTCTTTCTTATGCATAGGTAGAGACGTTTTCTTTAGTAGGAAACACTGACAATTAACTCAGTCAAAAATTATACATACACATGCAGCATAACAGAATTCTAATTTTTGCCTACAAAAAAAAAATCTAAAAAAAAAATTAGATGTTTGGAAATTCCTCATATCCACCAAGAGATTTACAATATTCCTTTGACCTAAGTATTGGCTCTTGAGGTATTTGCTATACAGATAAAATTGAAATATTTATATGCACAAGATAATGAACTTCTTGAAATTGTCATAGATTTAAAATGGCACACAATCTAATGTGTTATTTTCTAATTCATGATATGTGATTAATCCTAAACAATTTTCTGTGCTGCTAATAACATAAATATGAAAATGAATAAGAGATTTAAATCTGTTATACTTTATACCAAATAGTACTGTATATTATTATTTAGTCTTTCAAATTACCATATAATTTGACTGGTTAACGAAAAGATAGGATCATTGCCCAGTCATTTACAATACATAAAACATTAGGAAAATGCTGTATTTCGTAGGTATTAAATCTCAGCACTTGGAATTCATTTCAAAAGTCGCAATGAGTGAAAGAAAATAAAAAATTATTCCTTTGGATAAGTTTATGAGCATCTTAAAATCAGTTAAAATTGCCATGTTTTGCAAAAATTTGCCAGACATCTTTGAAAATTAAAAAGAACTTCTTTGCACAAATTATACTAGATTTATTCATCCCGCTCTACGATAATCAAAGCAGTATATATTTTGGAACTAATCCTGGAAGGACAATTAACTGTAGTGTCTGAAACCCAAGCAATTATAATTTTAAATGTATGGCACGCAAGGAAAATAAGTTTATCAACAAATATCTATGCTATCCATGCTGTATAATTCAACGTTTATATGCATTTTTTATTCAGCCTGAATTTTGGGATGTAATTCATAAAGTGATCAAACAAGATATGTACTTTCTTAACCCAGACAGTTACATGTTTTAGGATTCCACTGAAGATGTTTACTCTCTAGTAAACATGGCTCAAGCATACATTTCCTTTGGTTAGTAATAGAAGAATGCTTGTTTGGGTAACATCTCCACAGACTTCTTCCAGCTGCTAAACCTTGTCAAGTATTTATACAAAAGCAAGGAAAAGGGGAGAAATACCTTCAAAATGTTTGCCTTGCAAATATTATTTGTCATATCTGTGTGCCTCAAAGGTTAAGAATGCCATTGCATACTCTTGCACATTGAAAAAAATTATCTATCATGTTAAAATTTACCTGTGACTAGAAACATGCAGTGCTTTTCTTCAGTTATTCTTTTTTTATGTTGTCTATTCTTAACTGATTAATGTGTGAATGTGCTTGTAAGAAAGTTGTTTAGTTATAGAAAGAAAATTTCATCTATGATTTTTTTAGAGTAAAATGCTTTTTTACCTTAATAAAAGGTAAATTTGTAGAAGATACTTTGTTAAATTGGTTTAGCTTATAATTAAAATCTTAGTTATGCCTAATAACTTTAATATATGTGTATGTTACATATTATTTTATAGTCGTTTTTACAATTGATATTTTTCTGTGTGTGATGCAGAAACAAAAGCAAAAATGTCTCTATTTCCTCCATAAGCACTCAAGCATCTGCATTTTTCATGTCAACAAATTCCTAGGTACTTAGGAGAGCTCTAAGTGGGTGAGCACAGCCCAGCTGCTTCCATTTCACGGACAAAGAAAATAGCCATTACTGGAGACTGGTCTCTGTAAATCATGGCCAACAAGTAGTGGCCTATCCAAAATTTCTGTCTTCTGATACAGGTGCATAGGGAAACACCTTACCCACAGAAGTAGCCACTGTTGAGAATTTGGTCCACCAAAAATTATTCTCTAGATAAGTGAGAAATGCATTCTGACTGAAGGTCTTTAGATTTTTCTCCTCTAGCTACTTATACCAGTCAAGAGTGGTGGAGGATAAGATTCACTTGCAAGTATGAAAGTGTCATGAAGGCAATCACTTTATCTGTTCTTCTGTCTGTTCTTATCTCAGCAGAAAGTCAAGGGTAATAGGCACTGAAGTACTTGAACTAAAGAATAACAAGAAGAAAAGGATCTTGTTATATAATGTCCTGATGACTGTGCTATATCCACAGGGATTTATTGGCTCTACTGAGCAAGTTGTGAACATTTTGCTCCACGAACATTGCATCGCAAATATAATCACTAGTATTAAATTCTCTAGTTCCGGTCATCATGAGTGGTGAGAACTCCTATTGATGCCTACTTATGTGTTCACATCTTTTCAAAAGAAATAACCTGGAGCTGTTTCCTATTCTTACAGTAAAATTTCTAATCACCATTTGTTATGATTTATGTCTATATCTACCGTTACCCGAAGTCTAATGTTACCAAAGAACTTTATTTTTTGAGAAGTTGAATCTAGAGTTTGTGATTGATACTTAGTGCAAGACTGGAATTAAGGGTATTAGGATCAACGATGGGTGGCTGCTGAGTGAGTTCTCTGTTTGCTATGGCACTCTGCTGACCCTGACAGACTGGACCTGTTGTAAGGCATGGAAAGCGGCTTGACTCCTCTCCCTTGATTGCATTTTCTGTCTTCTGCCACTGTGAATGGTTGCCCCTTTATTATGTGCAACCCCATGTTGGAGCCAGCTGATTATGGACTGAAACATCTATAAACCTTTCCCCTTCTTACTTTGAGCACTGGGTATTTTATCTCATCAAGGAGAAAAACGTTGGGGCCCAGAAGGGTGGCTCAGTGGTCTAAAGCACCTGCAGGCGGCTGCAGGGACCGGGGTTCAATCACGGGCACCACATGCTGTGCCAGCCCTGCCCTCAGGGCAGGCTGAGCCAGGCATAAAAATAAATAAACAAACAAATAAAAGTTCTGAAACAAGAAAAGAAATTTTTAAAAAATTTTAAAAAAGGAGAAAAAAGTAACTAAGACGTCATTCTTTTCCAAAGTCAGCCCAGAAGTAATCCTGTTAGTGTTTCTTCTGTCTTGTCTCATCAAAACACAAGGACTCTGATCCACATAACACTGCTGGGAAAATGCTAACAATATAAGGGGAAAATAATGGCATAGACAATAGAAGTCTCTTTCTTCTCAAAGAAATTGTCATTTCCACATGCAACTTGGTGGAGCTCTTGTAGACTTTTGTATTGTGAAGTAAAGCTTCATTTCTTAAGAAAAAAAATCATGCTTAATGTTTTTGTCAGTTGATACTAAGACCCACCCTAATTGCTTATTCCTATATCACAGAATTCCTCCTCAAAATTTAGTGACTTAACAAGTGTTTCATCTCAGTTCTTTGGTGTCAGGAATACACTGATGGAAATAGGAGTAGATTCCCTTGGTGTCTGCTAAATGTAGCTTTCAGGTAAGCTGCCAGCACTGGCCCATATCCTGCATTCAGTCTCAGCTTGGGCTCACTCTATTATCATATCAGGCTGTAACACTACTCCTTGTAGGTTTCTCCACAGAGAGACTGTTCATCATGGAAGCTCCTCTCTCCAGGATGAACAATCAAAGAAAAATCACAGAAGTGTCATAAAGTGGGAACCACAGGAACTTTACACCTAATCCTGAAGTGACCAAACTTTGCAGCATCAGCTCAAAGTCTAAATCATCATCAAAAGCAGGTCTGTGAGTGAATGAGGCACCTACAGGAAGTTTGTTGAATGTAGCTCCTGTCTGTGTATCTATGCATTTAAATAGCTAAGTTTCACAGACACAGACACACACACAGACACACACACACACACACACACACACACACACACACCCTGTACAGTGGTGGGACAAATATAAGACAGCCTATTTAGATACTCCTTTTCACAAGAAGAAAATGAAAGCACAGGGTGTCAGTACTCCACAAAAAATCTGCCACATGGCTAGGCAAGGTTAAAGGCTCCTTGGATAGGCTTCAAAGATCTAAGAATAACTCTTCATAGCCTTTGTTTCTGCTCCCTGGGATCATGGTTCTGCTTCTGTGCCCTCTTTCACTTATCATAAAAGGTGACAAAGGAATAAAAAATAATTAAGATCTATTACACACCTGTATCAAATCCTGTGCATCAACAATGGAATCATTTTGTGCTTCAAACATGTACTAAGAAAAATAAGAATTGAATGACAAAGCAAAGCAAAACAAAACAAGGTAACATCTTTGGCAATTGGCCAGATTTTTTTTTCCAGTGCCTGGGATTGATCTCAGGATGTTGTGCTTGCCAGGCAAGTTATTATTCTACTGATCTGTTTCCCCAGCCCTTGTTGGCTAGCCCTCTAACTCATTTTATACCTTACCTAACATTCTCCTCAAAGCCAACTCAAGCTGCTCCAGATCCTGTCCAATATTCATGATTTGGATTTCAGTAGCACATACTTCCAGTTGCTGAAGTCTATTTTATATATTTATTTCTGGATAACATAGATTACTCACAAATGAAGCTGTACAAAGCAATAAATTTTTTTTTTTAATTTCCCATGACTGAAGGTCAGGAATCTGGATGCACCTTAGCAGAATATTTCTGGGTAAGTTCTACGCATGAATTTGCAAAAAACTGTTAGCTCTCTCTGCAGCATCTCCCGGGAATTCCCTTGGGGTGCCCTCCCACAAACATGGTTAGCAGGCTATTATAAAGCCTTCTCCTCAAATGTCCTCTGTAGTCCAGCCTCCCAAGAGAAAGTACTGAGAATGGAAGCTGTGTTTCTACAATTTGCTACTGATAATAGCACACCATAACCCTCACTATACTACATTAATTACTGGTAGGTGCCGTGGGTTGTGTCTGTATGTCCTCCCAGAGCTTTAGGTGATCATAGGTGGGTTTTTTATTATGTGGCTGCATCTAGTGGGTGTGACACTTGAAGGAAGCATGTGATACTCTGACTGACTCATAGTACAGCGCTAAGATTTAGGTTGCCCTTCCCTGAGTGTGAGTGCTTCCTTCCCTAAGGCTGTATAGACTGGAAAGAATGCAAGCTAGAGAAAAAGGTTCATTGGTTGTTGCTTGTCACTTGTGGATTGCTGACTTCGGCTTGCCGTGAACTGTTTCTCCTCTGCCTTGTAACCCTGCCTTAGAGCCAACCAGCTATGAACTGAAGCCTCTACAAACCTCTGCGTGCCACATATTTTATCTCAGCAATGAGAAAAATAACTAAGACATTGGGAAAGCCCAGGCCACACAGTAAGAGAGAGGGTCCATGAGGGAGTGGAGAACACCTGGAGCGTCTCAGAGGCTGCCTACCTCGAAGGATCTCAGAGGCAAAAGCATAATGTGCACATGAGAAAATGGATTCATATTCTTAGAATTCCTAGTTAGATGGAGAATAAGGTGGGAAAATGGTATTGTAAAGCTGTAAAATGGCACATAAAAGAAATAGGAGAGGAAGATACAGGTTCAAATTTTAGCAAAAAGTTGTTTATAAAGGAAGAACATTTATTTGACATTGATACTGCTACATTCTCATTCGCAGGTTTAATGACACATAATTATGCTTTTATTACTACAGAGTCAATCACCATTTTGTTCTAAAAAATACAATTATATGTTAAACAATTTCATATCATTCTCTTCTCATAATTTAGAATTGATTCAAAAATGGAGAAGTGAAAGTTTAACTATATTTTGGACATATCTTAAATATTATGAGGTTTAGAATATAAAAATAAGTTCACTACTGTGAAGTATAAAGTACAAAAAGGTAAATTATGACATTTTCTCAATTTCAATAGTAGTAAGCCAACTGATTACTGCACTCTTAATTAGACATAATAGCGTTGAATACATTTTCAAAATTATGAGAAGAGCAATGAAGTAAGTAAGGTAAAAATATAATAAAGTGCATGTGGAGGGGTGGTACAAACACACCTGGAGGGCATAAACTCATCCTGTCTAAAAACAGGCATTTAATAATTCTCTGAAGTGAAGTAAATCAAGCAACAGAGCTACACATATATTATTTTGCTTTCTTGTCATGATGCAGAGCTGTGTATAAAAATACTTTTAATGTCCCTACCTCTGTGTAGCGGTAAGATCTCACTGAACACCATTTAAAATGTTTATGTTGATTTTGTACATATCTGTGTATTGCTTTTTGAGATTAAATAAATGGAAAACAAAAAGATTTCTATGCCACAAAAAAGTAGGTGCTGTGTGTACATAAGTGCCTCAGTAAATTACTCTAGGTCTGGAACTTTTTCTGTATTTTCTCACCACAACAGGGCCACCTGCGGACCTGCTCGTTGGTTTTCCCTGATCCAGGAGTCTGGGTTGACATTTGCCTTGTCTAAAATGACACTGATCACAGGAGTGCTGCATGAGTGACTGAGACTCACCCTAGCAAGATCCTGCAGTTAACTTCCTGGGTATGCGGAAATTCTCTCTTTAGGAAGTAAGTCATATAAGATCCCTAAATTCCTTGATTGGATGCTATAAGGAAACCCAGTCAGGGTATGTGGGAAAGTTACCAGAAGGGAAGGATGTTTTACCAGTATCTTAGCTGGATATGAGTTAGAAGGCGACAGAAACTGTATGGAGCATTTCATCCAACAGAACCTTCAATATCTCCAAACCTAGCTGCTCTGAGTGATTGCTGGGAGGAATGTCCCACTGTCTCTTACTAACCACTAAGACTTTGATAGCTAATTAGTTGTTTTAATTGTTAATTTTGAAGTAGTTTATTACTCAACAATAGATAATGAGAATGAAATTGAACCTGCTTCCAGTTAAAATCAGTTGATAAAAGCCGGCAAAATAGTTCAGTGGATTAACCACCTGCTTAGGCAAGGACCAGGATTCAATCCCTGCCACCGCACACCATGCCAGCCCTCACTCTGGCCACACTGAGCCAGCCAGTGAGACCAGGTATGGTGTTACACACCTGTGCTGCCCTCACTGGGGAGGCTGAAAACAGGAGGAGCACTATGAGTTCAAGCTATGTAGTGAGACCGCGTATCAAATACATTTTAAAAAATGTTCATCAACTGGAAATCACTTCTTAACCTCCAAATAATTTTTATAGCTGAAGGTTTTATTTTCTGACTTCTGAGGTTCTGAATCCATTGTTAGTCTTGGACTTTTATTATCAGTTCCTTCTTTGCTGATTTTCCTTTGAGTCATGATTGGTGCTTTTCCACTTCCCCTGGAAGTCACACTCAATGATTTTTTTCTTTTTTTTTTTTTTTTTTTTTTTTTTTTTTTTTTTTTTTTTTTTTTTTTTTTTTTTTTTTTTTTTTTTTTTTTTTTTTTTTTTTTTTTTTTTTTTTTTTTTTTTTTTTTTTTTTTTTTTTTTGTCTCACACATGAATATTCAGTTACGGTGAAAGAACTTGAAAGTATTTGTCAATAAGTAAAAATGGGATAATGTTCTCTATGATGTTGGTTTGTACTTCCAAAACTTTTCTGTAAGTCTCTGACTTGGAGCAGGAGATAGGGTCTGGGAAAGCCGCTGGGACATAAGGTGGGACCTGTTAATTATAATATCCCAGAGAGTGCTAAATCATTCCTAGGATCCTGTAGGTGAAACTCCCCAGGGTTCCCACAAGAAGTGCGCTGGATATAAGGACAGAGACGTCATGAGTTCACTTTCACAGCTCCTCATGTAAGCCAGCCTGCATCCCCTAGACCAGGGTGCTCTTTTACTTTTGTTCTTTTTTCTTTTTTTCTTTTTTGTTCTGCCCAAGTTCACTCTTCAGAGCCAGTTTCTCCCTTATCCTTTCACCCCTCACTTTTCAAATAAACTTTTGGTCCTATTCTTAGTTGATCTCTTCTAATGTTTTGTTTGAGGTGAGAACCATCTGGGAGATACTAGTTGGCAAGCCCTTTCTGAAGAAATGACCCAGTAACACACATATGGATAGTTCTGTCCCAGGAGATCGTTCTTACGGCAGTCATCAGTCCAATGCACCTTTGGCACAAATATACAATGTAAAGAATAAAAGAGATTCAAAACTCTACATCATCACTGGTTTGCCTCTTGCTTCCACGCATCCTAGGCTCTGAATGAGTACTGCACCACTGTACATTACCACACTGCATAGTGACCACATGAGAGCTTCTTCTGTGATTTGCTCAAATCTGTTTCATGTGAGATCTATTCACATCTGTGAAAGTTCACGATGTTCACAAGTCAGAGTACTACTATTCTTTTATTAGCACCCACAATCATTAAGTTCAGAATAAACCGAAGAGTCATACAAACCAACTTTATAATCAATTAACATGGAAACCAGAGTGGTACATTACATTTCCCATATAGAATTGTAAATTTCAGTGAAATGAAAGCATCAATCAACCAACTATCCTTTCCTATAGGAAAATCCATATTGGAAATGAGAGCTTGCATTTTTTTAGTCATTTAGTGCAAATGCTTTTTCTGCATGTGTTGAAATGACCTTGCGATTCTTTCTTGGCTCTGTTAATATGGTATGCTACATTTATTAATTGGCATATATTGAACTATCTCTGAATCTCTGGGATGAATCCCACTTTGTCAAGAGGTATAATCTCTTTGATGACTTGCTGTACTCTGTTCATTAGTAGTGGGGAGGACTTTTGTCTCTATGTTAATTAGGAAGATTGCTTCTCTTTTGTAGGATCCTTCTCTAGTTTTCTATCAAGTTACTGCTCATTTCCAGGAGTGAGTTTGAGACATTGCTCACTTTCACGATCATTAAAAAATTTGAGGAGTAGAGGCATTATATCTTCTCCAAATTTCTTGTGGAATATAACATTGTATCCCTCACAGTTTTTCTTTGTTGGTAGGTTTTTAATTGAATCTTCAATTTCATTGACTGACAATGAGTTATTAAGATTGTTTTATATTTTCTGGATTCACGTATTTATAACGTAGTATTCATTAACTTTAAATTCAGTTATTTCACTACAGATGAATAGCATAAAATGCCACTGCATGTTTATGTCTGACTTATTCTATTACCTCAAGTACCTGTAAAAGTAATCCTGAGGGGCTGGCAAGATAGTTCTGTGGTCTTAAATGCCTGTTTAGGTAAGCTCAGGCAGGCACAGAATGCAGCAAATCATCAATCCCTGGCACCACATACCAAACCAGTTCCATCCTCTGGATGGACTAAGCTGGCAAAAAAAAAAAAAAAAAAAAGTATTCCTGGGCCACTTCCCACAGTGCCCACAACAGTGGCCATGACAACATCTGTACACTGTCAATGTTAAAGGAGGAGAGCTCAGAAGTCAGAGCTAACCTGTAAGCAAACCCAGATGGGAAAGAGTACTTCTAGTGCTCTGTGAAAACTCCCTGGAAACACAGCTCTCCTGTCCTTCTCCTCATCTCAGTAATTCCTTTCTTTTTAAATGATACATTCCAAAAAAAAAAAAAAAAATGATACATTCCCTTTCACAGTATCTCTTTTACCCTTCAGATTTTATTTACTTTTTCAAGTCCTTACATTAGAGAGATAACAGTGTTTGCACATGTGGGTCTGATTTATTTCACTTGTGAAAGTGGTCTCTAGTTGCATCCATTTACCCATAAAAGCCTCCACTTCTTCCTTTTTATAGTTGAGTAATACTCCATTGTGTAAAAACACCACATGTTCTTTCTCTGTTCCTCAGTTAATGAGCATTTTGGCCATTTTCAAGATTTAGCTATGACAAACTGTACCGCTATAAAGATGGGTGACCATATATCACTGTTGTATGATACTTCCAAAAATACCCATGTGGGAAACAGCTGGGTTTACAGGACCTGTCATGCTAGATTTTTGAGGAGTTTTCACACTGATTTCCATAGTAGTTGTATCAGTCTGCACTCCCACCAACAATGGAAATATGCTCTTTTTTCCACATAGCCCCTCGAACATTCGTTACTGAGAGTCAGTGCAATGTAGGGTAAAGTATCATTAATATACCTCAAAGACCTATAGAACCTTTCTTGATGATACCCATTCTTTCTGTGGTAAGATGGCATCTCAGTATTATTTTAATTTGCATTTTTCAAATGACCAATGATGTTGAACATTTGCTCATATATTTATTTTCCATTTGTATTTCTTCATCTAAATATATATATATATTGGTCCCAGGTTACATTTTTATCGGGTCTTTGAATTTGGGGGGAGCCTGATTTTTAAAAATTCTTTATATGTTCTAGAACTGAAGTCCTTTGTCAGAGGGGAAGCTGGCTATAGTTTTACCCAGTTTGTGGGTTTTGTTTTCACTCTGTTGATGCTTTATTTTGATGTGCAGAAACTTTTCAAAAAGACAAGATCCCAGTTGTTGATTCTTTGAAATAGTTCACATGTACCTTAGTTTTTGTTCATAAATTCAGTCTACAACTATGTTTTTAAGATTTCTACCTCCTTTATTCTTTCAGAAGATTTAATCTATCTGTTTTAATATCTAGGTGTTTAATGCATTTTGACTGTAGTTTTGTGTGTTGTGATAGACATGGGTCTAATTTTAGACTTCAGCATGTGAAAAGCCAGTTTTTCCAGGACTTTGTTTATTAAAAAGGCTATGCTTCTTGCAGTTAGTGTGTTTGGATCCTTTGTCAGAGATAAGGTGGTTGAATATGTTTTTAGTTGTGTCTGAATCTTTTAATCTGTTCCATTGATCCTCAGGCCTGTTTTTGTGCCACTAGCATGCTAATTTTATCACAGTAGCTTGGTGGTTTATCAGATCAAGGATTATGATGCCTGCTGCCTTTACTTTGCGGCCCAGTATTTCTTTTGTTATTCCCAATCTCCTCTGCTTCCAGATGAATTTTAGGAATGTATTCTATAGGTCTCTGAGGTATATTAGTGATACTTTACCCTAGATTGCATTGACTCTGTGTAACGTTTTTGAGAATATGGCCATTTTTACAATGTTGGTTCTTCCCATCCGGGAATAAAAAATGTCTTTCCATGCCGTACACTTCTGGAATCTCTTTTCTCAGAGTACTTTAATTTTTACTCCTTAAATCTTTTATTTTATTTCATTTGTGTGATTGATTCCTAAGTGTGTCTTTTTTTGATGCAATTGTAAAAAAAAAAACACACATTGATTCCCTAATTTTACTCTTGGTGTGTTCATTGTGTAGAAAAAGTTTATCAATTTTTGATTGTTGACTCTGTATCCAACTATACCACTGGGTTTGGTTATTAAATCTACCAGTACCTTTGTGGAGTTTTTGGGGTCTTCTGTAAAGTGTTGTGTCATCTTCAAACAATGATAATTTCACTTCCTCCTTTCCCATCATTATTCCCTTCATTTTTCTTTCTTATCTGATAGCTCTGGCTAATGTTTCCAGAGCCATGTTGAATTGCAGTGGTGACAAGTGGATATCCTTGTCTTGTTCCTGATTTTGAAGTGGAGGCATTTATATTACTGTCCATTTAGTATGATGCTGAATGTTGGTCTCTCACTGAGGTGATATCTGACCATAGTGAAATGAAACTGGAAATTATTGACAAAAGAAACCACAAAAACACCATAAACATAGTGAAATTAGATAACAACATCTTGAACAACCAATGGGTCACAGATGAATTTAAAGATGAAATTAAATATTTTTTACAGTTTAATAAAAATGCAGATAAAACTTATTGAATCCTGTGGGAGAAAATGAAAACTATCTTATGAGAGAAGTTTATAGCAACAAATATGCACACTATGAAAATATAGTAAGCACAAATGATTTCCTAGAAAAGAAGAGTAAATCAAGTCCAAAGCCCAAAGAATGCATGAGTTATAAAGATTAGAGAAGAAATTAATTCAGTGGAGACAAAGTAAACAGTACAAAGAATTAGTGAACGTAAGAGTTGGTACTATAAAGAATAAATAAAATTGATAACCTTATCAAAAAAGGAAAGTGAAAACTCAAATTGATATGTTAAGAAATGAAAAGGGTGAAATCACTACAGATCCTGTAGAAATCAAGAATATCATAAATACCTACCTCTAAAATCTTTACTCTAACAAGATGGAAAACAAAGAAGAAATGTACAGTTTTCTAGCTACATATGACATGCCAAAGCTAAGTCAAGAAGATATACAAATTTCAAATAACCCAATAATAGGAAACAAAATTTAAAATGCAATAAAAAATCTACCAATAAAGAAAATCCCAGGTCCTTATGGATTCACTGCTGAATCCTACAAGTCATTTAGAGAAGATGTAAAGCCAACACTTCTCAAACTGTTTAATGAAACTGAAAGAGAAGCAATTCTTTCAAACTTATTCCTGGAGGCGAGAATCATTCTAGTTCCAAGAGCAGAGAAAGATGCAACTGCGAATAGAACTATAGGCCAATCTCTCTAAAGAATATTAACAAAGAGAATGTAGCAAATCATCAAGAAGATTACACATCACAACTAAGTGGGATTCATCCCGGGAATGCAGAGATGGTTCAATATATGCAAATCCATAAATGTAATACAGCAGAACAACAAAAACAGAAATCACTCCATAGATGAGGAAAAGCTTTTGGCAAAATCCCACACTCATTAATGAGAAAAAGTCCTTCCAAAATCAGAATAGATTGTTCTATAGCTCAACATCGCCCTGCTTTATTTATTTCTGTAATGCACCTTAGGATAACTTGCGACCTTAGGTCACAAAATTGCCTCCAGATCTGCACAGTTTTCCTTCACTTCCAATATTTTGTTTAAAACATTCCTGTTACCTGTCATGCTACCTGCTGCCCAGCACCTCTTTCTTCTTCTTAATATTCATCCTCCTCACAAAGCCTGTAGCAAAAGATTTGCACCGAGCATAATTTCTGTGACTATATATCAGTGGCCAACTTAAATTCCTCAGAAGTTTTCACAAGAAATTTTAACTTTGTTATTTGTCTTTTTAATGATAGACAGTCTTTCTAGGATGAGATGGAATCTCAGTGTTGCTTTAATTTGCATTTCCCAAATGAATAACAAATACTGGAGGGACTGTGGGGTAAAAAGGAACACTTCTCCGCTGCTGGTGGGTGTATAGACTAGTATGATCACTATGGAAATCAGGGTGGAGACTCTTCAAAAACCTAGGATTAGACATCTCATTCATTTGAGCTATTCCCCTCCTGGGTATTTTTCTAAAAGGCCTGAAAATATACCACAGCAATTTATGTGCATCCTGCTTATGGCTACAAAATTTGTCACAACTAAATCTTGGAAACAACCTAAATTCCCATCAACTGAGAAATGGGTAAAAGAAAGATGTGACATTTTTATACAATGGAACATTATCTAGCTATAAAGAAAGATAAACTTGAGGCTTTTATAGGTAAATGGATGAAACTAAAGATCATAATCATAGGTGAAATTAATCAGACCCTCAATTGTAGATATCATTTATATATGATAGTATATATTAATAATATACAATATTAGTATAATAAATATAATAAAATATATAAATATTAATATTAATATAATAAATATATATTATCTTTGGTAATTATATTGCTGATTTTTTGGTCTGTTGAAAGGTACAATTAATGCTTAATTTGTTTGTTCTCTTCTTTTAAATTTTTTGACCAGTTTTTGCATGTTCATATCTGATAATCTGAACAGCTATGTTTAAGACAATAGTATGCAATATGACAATCATTGTTGAATTCCTAGAAAAAATAAAAAAAGAAATTGCTACTTTATCCTAAGAAAAATGTAAGAACATTATTTGCCTTTGCCTTCAAACACTACAGCACAGTGAGATGTGGAAAGGTTCCCTTATGACAGGAAGAGGAATGGAAAAGATGGAAACTTCATTATGCAGCACATAGCTAATTAAAATTCTTGAAATCTAAACAGGAGTGTAACCTTTTGGATGAATCTTTGAACCCAAAATTAGTCCAACTTCACTATAACTGCATCCTGTACTTTAAAGAGATCTTAAATTTTTTTATTATTAAACTTACCTTGTAGGAACCATGATTAAAATTTTAAATACCTACAAATAGAATTCTATGAGAAGAAAGAGACTTTAGAAAAGGCATAACTATATTTTCCAAGCCAACACAAGGTTCTTAAGGAAAGTGCATTGAAATGTACTTTTAACTCATTATTTTCAAGTTATTACTTATTTGTGTGTGTAGGGTGTCTCTACACAGTTCCGACTCACAGTGATCCTTCTGTTTCCTGCCTCCCAAATACAGGGATTACAGGCATTTGCCACCATGCCCAGAATCCATTGCTGACTCAACCTGCCCAATACGGGGTAGGTGCAGCAGGTGGGTCCCAGAATCAGACCCTGTCCCTGCCCTGATCATGATCCTCCTTCCCCCCCCCCCCGCAGATTTTACACTTGCCAGTCACCAGTCAGGTAGCTGTGCACAGAGCTATCTCCCTGGCCTCTCCCTGCACTTCCTTAGAGCAAGTGCATAGGTTGCTGTGCTGTACTGCCAACTCTCAAGCTTGATTTCTTTGTGAAAGCCATTCTTTCTGGGGTGATATGGTACCTAAGTGTTGTTTTAATTGCATTTCAAAATGGCTAGTGAAGTTAAGCATTTCTTCATGTATTTGTAGGCTTGTTGAATTTCTTTCTTTGTGAAGTATGTGTTCATCTCAGATACCCATTACGAGATTGGGTCTTTGAATTTTGGGACCCTAATGATTTTTAGTTCTTTATAAATTCTAGATAGAAGACCTTCGTCTGAATATCTATTAGTTAAAATCTTTTTGAAATTTGTAAATTGTGTTTTCACTCTGTTGGTAATTTCTTTTGAGATCCTAAAACTTCCTAGCTGGAGGAGGTCCCAGTTGATGATTCTTTCAAGTGTTAAATGTGCATTTTGATTTTTGTCTGTGAATTCTTTGCCACCCCCAATGTTTCAATATTTTAATCTCACTTTTATGTCCAGGAGATTTAATGTGTCTCCTTTAATATTTAGATCTTTAACCCATTTTGACTTTATATTCATGCATAGTGATAGACCTAGGACAAGTTTTAGTTTTCAGCATGTGGAGAGCCAGTTTTTCCAGCACCATTTGTTAAAGAGGCTAGCTTTCTTCCAGTAAGCATGTATGGCCCCTTTGTTGAAGATAAGGTGGCTGAGTATGTTTTCATTTGTTTCTGCATCATGTAATCTATTTCTGTAGTCTGTTTCTTTACTTTAGCATCTTTTAGTATATTATTCCTCTGCTTGGTATCTAGGATCTTGACTATTATATGTCTGGGTGTGCTTTTAGTTAGGTTGATGTTATTTGGAGTTCTATATGATTCAGTTACCTCCACATCAGATTGTATTCTCACTTTTGTGAAGTTGTCTGCTATTACTTCTGCCTATGTTCTTTTTATATCCTTTGTATTAACTCCTTCTTTCTCACTGATTCCTATTAATCTGATGTGCATTTTTGCATCATCTGGCAGATGTTGAATTATATTTTCCTGCATCCTTATTGCTTTTTTTTTTTTTTTTTTTTTTTTTTTTTTTTTTTTTTTTTTTTTTTTTTTTTTTTTTTTTTTTTTTTTTTTTTTTTTTTTTTTTTTTTTTTTTTTTTTTTTTTTTTTTTTTTTTTTTTTTTTTTTTTTTTTTTTTTTTTTTTTTTTTTTTTTTTTTTTTTTTTTTTTTTTTTTTTTTTTTTTTTTTTTTTT